>CM029012.1:213153836-213394957 GCA_016801055.1 Panax notoginseng
AAACAACAGAAAATAACATATTTATAAAATTGTTAACGGTACTATCACTTGCAACTATTAAAATACCAGGTGATAAAAGTATAATAACACATCACTTTACAGTAGCACACGATATTCTACATCAGCACGCGGTACTCCTCAGTAGTAACATATTGCATGGTATGTTCAATAATTGTTAAAGTAGCAACTACATAATATTTCATATTATTGTTCAATAATTGTTACTGTAACAACTACATGTTATTTCATATTATTTAATAATTAGAATAATATAATCATATCAGTTAACATTATTGGCAATATTTAGAAAATTCTGACGAGAAAAGGGGTTGTCTTATTGCATGTCGTTTCTATGGAAGGTCTCTTCTTTTTTGAGAACGATTTAGTTGTTAATATTGTGAGTTTATAATAATAACTATGAAAAATTGTACATAATTGATGAATAAATTAAAGGAGTTAATAAGTGATGTGTGGTAGCTATTGTTCAATTTTTTTATATATAAATATAGAGGTTTAACATGAGATGTTTCTTGTAATTTGACTTATTTTTAAGGGACCCGTAATAATTCAAAACTTCTGCAAACTTTCCAAATGGATGGGACCTACAATAATACAAAACTCCTATAAACTTTTAAAATGGTTAGGACCCACAATTAATTTTTTTATAATTATTTTTTTCAACATTGGGGTATATCAGGGTTTGAAACCTGTGACTAAATTCCTTAATTAACTGAAACATGCTCCTAACCTTGCCTATAAAAGGAAGGCATCTTCAGAAAATGAGGGACAACCGTCACAAAATCAGAAACACAAAATTATTTTACTACAATATTGTGAGTATTTCTTTTTAGTGTAAAGATACTCTGAGTGTTACAAATAGTGCAATAATTTATCAAATTAATCTCCTACATAACAAACAGTATCTAGTCTTCTACTAAGGTAAGCGATATCATTTTCTTTCATACTCCTTGATTTATGGTAAAATTTATTATTCGTTTCGACAACCTTATCATTTGATAGTGAATTTTTTTTGAAATTAGTATAATATCCTTAATAATTTGTGTTTCAGCTAATATATTTCACCTGAATCTTTCAATTAAATTTTAATTGAACTGTGAATTTTATATTTTATCAAGAACTCTAATCGATTTTCTGGATATCGTGTTGACAATTTGGACTATGGATAAGATCTCAGGACCTTACGCACCCAAGCCTTATGAGTAGTTGTTTTACCATTGAGCCATGAGGAGTTTGGTGATTCGTCATATTATTGATTGGTACTAATTATCAAAATTAAGTTGTTGAGAATGTCTTTGGCTTGAGTGCAAATACAAATTGATTGTTGGGTGTCTTTAACCTATGTGACAAAGATACGTGGTGAAAATTCTCTTTGGTCTAGGTGTAAAGAGTAACTGTTGATTGACATGATTATGACCAGGAACTGTGAATTGATATAATCATGATTTTTTGGTGTTACAGACAAAGACACGCGGTGAAAGTTCTCTTTAACCTTGGTGTAAAGAACTGTTGATTGACATTATTATGACTAAGAACTGTTGATTGGTGTCACAATGAGAAAATATTGATTGTGATTTTTTCAATTGGATAATATAGTAGACATCATGATCCATTTGACTCTTCTAATGGATTGTTCATTCCGTTGCACTTATTTGTAGAAAACTTATATCATTTATCATATGTTCTAAATATCTGATTTATCACTGTTGAATGTTAAAGATAATTTATTCTTCGTTATTTTAGTCATGATATTTTTTATTGGGCTATGTGTGTTCACCTTTTTGTTTCATAATTTCTTTCTGGAAATAAGAGTAACCGAGTCTAGCGGGGAAAGCAGGGGAATATAGTGATGGTTCGAGATAGTAGTTGTAGAAGTTCTCAGTGTATTGTAAAATAATGTGACAATAATTGTACTAAGAATTTAAAATATGCGTGATATCGTATTTTCACGGCGTTGTAATAATTGATTTTGGTGAACCAAACAGGGTGATGTAGACCCAAATTTGGGGCGTCACAGTGTGTGTTGTGATATTTTACTCGACATTATAATAGTTGTAAACAGGAAAATTTATGTTTATAGTATGCATTTTGACGACTCAAATTGGGTGGTACAAACCCGAATTTGGGATGGCACATCGATCACAAAAATAAGAAAAGGTCAATAGCTTATAAAAGAATTTAGGATGATAATTTATATTTAAGTGTAAGCAAGTAACGATAATATTTTAATTAATATAATATATAATTGAGAGAAATTAAAAAGAAAGATGGGATTGAGGTTGAAATGTCATTGGCTTATCAAATTTGACTTTGAGAAAAATGGTGGATCAATGCATTGCATCAAATAATTTTTTTTGAATAGAACAAACCCCCCATAAAACAAGAACTGATTAAAAGACTTTAACCACTGATAAGATAAAACAAGACAATCAATTCTACACCAAGTATAAGCCAATCATCCAGGGTAAAAAGGACCACCACTTATGTAAATACTAACAAAACTTGTTTCTTCAAAACTTTTTCAGGCTGAATAATCCGGACAACCAAGAGGATGCACCACTTTAAAGACATTAACCATGGGAAAATAGTAGTGGAGTAAAATATTATTTATACCCAAAAAAGCTCTGAATTTAACACAATCAACACCAAATTTATAACTCATCCACTATAATAAGATTTGGTATGTTCTCAATTTGGAGAAAAGAGACAGAGCATCGTCCATTATATATTGTTATGTCTCATCAGCTGGTCGTGGGACAGGTTGCCATCCAGTACAGTGCTGGAGAACATGTTTAAGAGCATCGGTTGGAGCTTCCACTGTGTACGTAGGGTAGAATTCACTAGGATGAAACGTGCTACTCTTATTTGGTAGGCATTTAACTCGAGGTTGGACATTTGTCCCACATCGACACCTGAAGCAATATTAAATTCAACAAGCAGCTATAAGAATGGGTCTAGGCGTTTGGTTTTAATATTTCTTTGTTTTAGAGTTTCACATTGTCTAATTTGTTTTTTATTGTCTTACTACCTTTATTTTATAAATAGAGTATACTTTAAGTTAATTTCACAGGCTAGACATGAATTGTCGGTTTGTTATTGTAAAATTTATATGACCCTTAAATTTTATCAATTAGAAGTACTTATTGAAATCAAGGCAAAGTAGCCAATATTTAACATGTGTGACAAAAGAAAGAGATGAATGCAGATCTATTAAGTTGGAAGAATAAAGATTTCATTTAAAAAAATAAAAATGGGCAAAATTATCATTACATGTGGTCAAACTTACTTATTAAAAATGACTTATAAGTTATTTTTTAAATAAGATAGAATTTGTTAGAAATATATTTTGACATTTTAAAATCAATTCACGAAATCCTAAAATTCAATTCGATATATTTTTGTTCAAGTTTTTGAAAATAACAATTATGATAATTAATAATACTTTGGTTAGTTTATAATTGTTATGTTTATTTATTTTAAAACTAAATAACTTGTATAAAATTTAAAATTTCTTAAATTAATTTTAAAAAGTTAAAATATATCTATAATTTTAAAATAAAGGGATTAATTATCCAAAAATAGCTTATAAGTAAAGAATAAACTGTTCCGAACGTTGATTACCCGTTTTGTGATAGCTGCAGTACAATACTATAACTGAACTCTCTTTACCCTTCTTTCTCGTAGGGCTAGGGTTTCTGAAGCTCATTTCTGTTTAATTCTGAAAATTTTCCATTTATAAACCTAATAATGGACCTAACAAAGAAGCGAAAGCTGGACGAGAACGGCCTTGCAGTATCCGATTTTGAACTATCCATCGCCGACGCTCGCAAAATCATCGAACCCTTCACACACGACCAACTCCTTGATATCGTCCAAAACGCCATCCTTCGGCACCTCGATGTCCTCAACGCCGTCCGATCGATCGCCGACAGGGACCCGGCTCAGCGCAAGCTCTTCATTCGAGGTCTCGGATGGGACACCACCAACGAGAAACTCGCCTCCATCTTCTCTACCTACGGCGAGCTCGAAGAAGCCGTTGTTATCCTCGATAAAGCCACCGGAAAGAGTAAAGGCTTCGGCTTTGTTACTTTTAAACACATTGACGGCGCTTTAAGGGCTTTGAAGGAGCCGAGTAAGAAAATTGATGGCCGGATGACGGTGACAAACCTCGCCGCTGCTGGTTTGTCGGTTGGGGCCGGTGGGGCCCCGGTGCAACCACAGGCTATGGATGTATCTATGAGGAAAATTTATGTTGCCAATGTTCCGCATGATATGCCGGGGGAGAGATTGCTAGCCCATTTCTTGTCGTATGGGGAGATAGAGGAGGGGCCGTTAGGGTTTGATAAGGCAACTGGGAAATCAAAAGGGTTTGCGCTTTTTGTGTATAAGACTGCGGATGCGGCTAGGGCTTCGTTGGTTGATCCCATAAAGACTATTGATGGGCATCAATTGAATTGTAAATTGGCCATTGATGGGAAGAGAGGGAAGCCACCTGGTCATGTGGGTGTTTCCGCTGAATCACATGGTAATGGGATTGGATTGCTGCAGACGGGTGTGGTTCCAGGTTCAGCTGCAGCAACTCAGTTTGGTGGGCCTGGTGGAGTGGGTGGGATAACTGGTTATGGTGGTGGGTTTTCAGGAGGATTACAAGGGCCTTCACCACGAAGTCAGCATCCTCTGAATTCATCTTTTACCAGTCCAGGTGTGGGAGGTCCAGGGTTGTCATCACTTGCTACTAGTCAAGCGCCAACTTCCATGGGTATGGGTGTTAGTGGTGGGTATGGTTCTGGCATTGTTGGTCCTTACAGTGGTTCACATTATAGTGGCCCTGGTTCAACAGGTTATGGAGGATTGGTTGGTGCAGGTAGCAGAATGGGTGGTGTAGTTGGAGGATTGGGTGGTACAGGTAGCGGAATAGGTGGTTTAATTGGAGGATTGGGTGGTGCAGGATTGGGCGGGGCCGCTTCTGGGATGGGTGGTTCTGCTGCTGGTCTGAGTGGGGCTGCTGCTGGCTTGGGTGGGCCTGGTCGCATGTCTGCTTTGTACGGGTTGCAGCCAAATCCAGTTGGATTGGGTTTAGGAGGTTACTCTGAGAGTGCACATTATAGTTTGTCAGGTGGTTCTGGGTATCAAAGCCAACATCACCAGATGACCGGGGCATCTCCAGCTACTAGAGTTCCTCACAGTGGAATATACCCTCCTCATTACTGAGGTAGGTTCCTTATACCTATTACAATTCTTTAGTGCTATTCTTAATACCCAGGTACTGTTCATTACTTGCTTTCCTGTTTTTTCTAGTTTATTATTACTGTGGTTGCCTCTTTTGCTTCGCAAGGTACTTGAAGTGAAAATCTGTTCCTTTGTTCTGGTCCCTGCTTAGTGCTTACTTTATATGTACGTGATGGTATGCTATATGTTATGCTATTTGAGGTTATCTTATTCAGGTTGATATGTTTACATCTTGTTATTTTTGGATGATGTTTATTGTTCTATCTTAATTCAAAATCCTCCGTGGAGAACTGGAGATCAACTATCAGCTTTTGTTGATATGCTTCCGTTTGCTATAGGCTTGCGATGACTGTTCATGGACTGATAATTTTTTTCTAACTGCCTATTTTTACCATTGTTATGTGATGGCATCTGTGGGTGTGGGAATATGAGGAAGAATCAATGTGCAGAAGTTAAATGGTGTTTTATTATTTGTTGGGCTAATGTTTATGTTTTTTTCGGATCAATTAGTGTTCTAAAAATTGCCCAGCAGACCTAGGCTGCGGATGAGGCACCTAGGTGTTTTTTTTTCATGCCGCATTCTTTGGCCAAAAATGTTGGGGCTCTTAAGCCTGGGGGCTTCAGGCTACGTAGGCCAGACCTGACGCCTGGGCTTTTTAGGATTTTTTCAGGCTGGTCCAGGCTAGGCCTTTTGTGCATGCTTATAACATGGCATAAGATAGGTTTCTTTTAACTATAAATACAATGTTGCATAGATGCAAGGAATCCTCCTATTATTTTTGGTAGAAGTTGTTCCAACTTTTATATCCAAACGGGGTTCTCTCATGTCGTCGCCTTAACGTACAGTCGGTGAATAACATACAAGGCGACCGTGCGACTTGGGTTTGGGGTGAAAGTCAAGCGCCTAGCTAAGGCAGTCGACGACTTTCCGGTAGGTTGACTGACTTGGCTACTCCGAGTATGGATCGACCCACTGGGTAGAAAAAAAAAGACGTCACTGGCTAGCCCTAATCGAATCGATTTGCGATATGAAAGAGAAGTGAAGAATAGGACTGTCGAAGATCGAACAATCGAACAACAGAAGAGAAGAAGAGATGACTATGAGCGACCGAGAGAGACCGAAAGACTGCGAGAGAGAGAGAGTAACTCGTCGACTCCGACGTCCCTTCCGGTGAAGCTCGCGACTCCCGTCGCCTAGTTTCGGCAGGTATCTCCTTTTTTCTTTCCCGTTTCTTTTGTGCTCTGCTGCTCCTTTTTTTTAAGTGCCGACTGCTATATATGCTCCTTCTGCTTTCGCTGCTCTGTTGATATATGCTTCGACTGTTCATGTTTGGCTTTTTTTGATATATGTCTGATTGTTATATGTACTTATGTTTACTGCCTTCTTTTTTGGTTTTTTGTTTCCCGTATCATTCATTTTTATTAATTATATTATATTCTTTTTTTTATTTTTTGCAAGTACATATTTCAATCAATCATATTTTAATCAATCATGATTGTGAATTTTTTAATTATATTTAAATTGGTACTACTATGCTATATTTCTATTAATTATATTATATATATATTTTTTGATTCTTTGCAAGTACATATTTCACTGATCAAGAAAGAAATTAATCAAACATGGAAAATCATGATTGTGATTTTTTTTATTAGTTATTAGACTACATATTTGTGATGGTTGGTTGTAACTTTATTTTCTATGTGGTGTTTGTTGAATTCTTCATTTCTTTTATTAATTTTTAATGTCAAGACTCAAGTGTTTTGTTTTTGGATTGTTATTGTTAAGTATTTACATAATTATGTCTTTAATGTTATTCCATAGTGTTATGTTTTGGATTTTAATGTATATGAAATTTTATTTTCAATATACTTGTTAAGTAATAAATAATATATAAATTGCACATTGTAAACGATTCGTCGCCATACAGATCCATGTCGGTCACTTTGTCTCCTAGGCGTTTAGGTAGTCGGCTACTGCCATGACTCGTCGTGGCGCCGTAACAACTATGTTGTTTACAACAATATCCGAGACAATGTGTTTCAAATCTATCTCAAAAGCGATGCAACAACATAATCTCAAATCTATCCCAAAACCAAGACAACGTCATCTCAACATATCCAAACCTCGCTGCTACAACCTCAGTCCCAAGCACCCCCATCACACGAGTCGATCAGCCTGCCAAACTAACACCAGAAAATCAACCTCCATTGCCCACACCAAATCAGCCGAATCTGTCGCCATAACCCCAAATCATCTTCAAAAATAAAAAACATTGCTCGTCTTCTTTACCCATTACTGTTCCTTCCAATAAAACCAGTCTCAAAACTTGACCACCAGCCCCTTCACCCAACAACTGCCCCAAAAACCGCAACAAAAGAAGAGAAAAATATACTGTTCATGAGCTACAGTGCACGTGAATACTGTTACTGCGTGAAGTAGCAAGAAAAGAAGAGAAATATAAAGAGAGAAGAAACAAATTCGAAACTTGTCGCTGATCGTCCACCTTGTGTTACTGACTAATCTGGCCGTGTTTGTGAAAAAACATGGATTATGATTGTAAATTTGTATACTAATAGTAATAAAAAAAGAACTAAAGTATGATGGTTTGAATTATGATGGTTTGAATTATGATTGTGAATGAAAATTGAAAAGAATCCAAATATAACCAAAATATTCAATATACTTGGCTAATAAATTATGATTGTTCGTATTGTGTGTGTTTGTGTATGCATGATTAATAATTAATAATTTTTCACTTTTCCGTAATTATTATGTATAAGAGTGTCTAATGTATTAAACTATTTATTAGGAAAGTGTTATTTTCACAAGTAAAACTTAATTTTTTAAAAAGGACACTTATGTGAAGTGAGAATAAACTTATATAGATATCATTTTTTACTCTAGGAATATCAAATTTCTATATGTTATATATATATATATATGGGATCCAATCCATAGCAACCGGTTACCAGAATAGGTTGCCAGAATACTATTCATAGCAACCAAGTTGCAACACCATGTAGCGGCTTAGTGATATTTTATATTAAAAAAAGACAATCGCTACACATAGTAGCGGCTCATAATTTAATAAATTATAATATTAAAAAAATAGGACCGCTACTACATGTAGCGGCTTAAATACTATACTTATCCTAAGCAAAAACAAGCAAATAGTAACTTAAGTAAGTACAAGTACTAGCAAACAAGTAGTAACCTAAGCACTAGTAACCTAAGGAAGTATAAGTAGTAGTAGCAAGCAAGAGTCAAGCCGCTACATGTTGTAGCGGTCCTTTTATTATTATTATTATAATATTATTATTATCAGACAACACTTTAATAATAATAATAATAATAATAATATTGTTAATAATAATAATCCCACTTTATTTTTATTATTAAAGTAGATTTTTAAAAATAATAATAATAATATATGGTTTAATAATAATAATATTGTTAATAATAATAATCCCACTTTATTTTTATTATTATTATTAAAGTAATATTATATTAAAATAAATGGGACCAAATATTTATTTTTATTGACAAAAGTGAACCGCTACTACATGTAGCGGCTTATCCAACTTCATCAATTTTCGTGTTGTGTTCAAGTGGTTCAAGTAATATAAAACAAATGGGACCAAATGCAAAAGTGAACCGCTACTACATGTAGCAGTATATTCAAAGTGTATTAAAAAAATTAGATTATTCCTTTGATTATTATTATTATTATTATTATTATTATTATTATATTATTATTATTATTATCATTAAATAATAATAATAATAATAATAATCCGACTTTATTATTATTATTATTATTATATTTATTATTAAAGCAGATTATTATTAGTATTATTAAAGCAGATATTATTATTATTTTTAAAAATCTGCTTTAATAATAAAAATAAAGTGGGATTATTATTATTAACAATATTATTATTATTATTATTATTAAAGTGTTGTCTGATAATAATAAAAGGACCGCTCTTGCTTGCTACTACTTGTACTTGCTTAGGTTACTGGTGCTTAGGTTACTACTTGCTTGCTAGTACTTGTACTTGCTTAAGTTACTACTTGCTTGCTCTTGCTTAGGATAAGTGTAGTATTTAAGCCGCTACATGTAGTAGCGGTCCTATTTTTTTAATATTATAATCCATTAAATTATGAGCCGCTACTAGGTGTAGCGGTTGTCTTTTTTTAATATAAAATATCACTAAGCCGCTAAATGGTGTTGCAACTTGGTTGCTATAAATAGTGTTCTGGCAATCGGTTGCTATGGATTGGATCTATATATATATATATATTAACTTGTATATGGATAACGAATACAAACAGGCATATGCTATTTTCCGAATTTTTCAATTGACAAATATTAACGAATAATACCTATATTCGTATATTTATTTGTTTATTGGAGGATGCCTATAAACCAAATATGGATATTATCCATTTTGATCGGATATGGATAATATTCGTTGTAAAAGTAAACGGATGTGAATGGATATTCAATTTTTCGGTTACCATTGAGTATTTACAGCCTAGGTGTGCTAACTATGCACTAATAGTTGTATACAAATAGAGAAAATAGTATGTGGGTCCTACTATCTAAATGAGTGATGAGTTTTTTGAGTTGGACTAGCATATTGTTTCATCTCAATTAGTGCACAAAGAATTATTATGGTTTGTTGTGTTTTGCTCGCAGCAGTGATGTATGTATATATGGGCAAGCATAGGCATGTTGCCATGTTAGCTCCAAGTTTTAGTTTTAATTTGATGATTTGTTTCTTAATTTATTTTTTCTAAAATTTCTAGGTTAAACGTGTTCAATGAGGTACATATTTTGCTATATATCAGACTTATTATAAATGTTTTCCTATTATTTAGTTTCTCTTTTTATGTAAATATGTTGAAATGTTGAGTGTAAATAAATGTTTTCTTATTAAGATTGTATTTTTATTTATTTTCATTCCTTTGCTTCAACAATGCGCTTACATATGTGATCACGTTGATTCTTAGTATCTATGTCCAAGGCTCGTATCATACATAAGAATTCCTTATTCCAAAACCCTTATTTCTTTCTACATATTGTAAGGGGGAGGAAAGCCCATTTTTTGCTATAGCAAGAAGCCAAGAAAGATTAGTTAGAGACATTTCTTCTCTTGCGGGTCTTGAACTGAACTACACAGGACTATTACTCACCTGACAGAGTGTTACTACAGAGAATGAAGAGGGGTCTAAGAAATTCTTATTCCAAATTTTCAGATGCTCTTTTATGATCTCTCTGAAAAAATGTGTCAAAAGGCTTTTGTTGTAGTTGGCAATGTGAGTTCTGGACGGATGGGACCTGAAACTAACAAGTGTGCGTAAGTGAGCGAATGTGTGTAAGCCCAGTCAAACATGGCTATTCTATGTTCAACTCTATGTATTCCTCTATCCGTAGGGTACATTGAATGTATAGAAATTGCAAGAAAATCAGGATTCATAAAGAAATTCAAATTCTTGTGTCAACAAGGTCCATCGGTTGAGCATCTTCTTCCCTCATGAGAAGTTAGGATCAATAAAGGTTCAAAGGGAGAAGGTAGTTGATCGAATCCCCCATTCATGCCCTTGACGTGGAAGCCAGATAATATAATTGGGAGTTCTTGTTTTTTAGTGCAGAGCACCAGTAAAAAGACCATTGGGTACAGACTTGTGTGCTGGAA
The DNA here is from genome assembly GCA_016801055.1 of Panax notoginseng. Classification (NCBI taxonomy): domain Eukaryota; kingdom Viridiplantae; phylum Streptophyta; class Magnoliopsida; order Apiales; family Araliaceae; genus Panax; species Panax notoginseng. The sequence continues at coordinate 213,164,790 of CM029012.1, forward strand.
AGAGTGAATCAAAACTGTCAAGTAGACGTGGGGATTCAGGTCAAGGCGCAACGTAGCTAAGAGAGCATTCCATTGTCAACGAATGGGCCATAGGGCAATGGGCCTGTAGCTAGCAAGAGAATTTCTTTTATTCCTTTGTAGTGAAAATATATCAGGATCAACAGATTGTTGAAATGTAAAGTCGATGTATCTATATGAATATTGATGGGATCACTGGAAAAAAATCACTGGCTTCTCAAATTATCTATCGAATCGTGAAAAAGATCCAAAAAAGACATAACAACGACCCTTCTTTCGAGTGAAGGAAAATGGCTCATATCCTTTGAAATTTGAAATCGGTAAAGACTCCCCCTTGTTTCAGTCAGAATGAGTTTCCGAGACCCCGAGATTCCATCTTGTTCTCAACCTTGAGATGGGCTGGTCTCATGGATCACACTTTGAAAAATGTCAATACTCTAATTTTCATAATTCTTTTATGATCCTATCTTGTTTGCACCTAATTCCTTTTTTATATGTATACAATTTTCATTCGACTTTGATTGAAATACGGATGAGATCAGAAGGCCATCACTGGACTTGTGATAGGCCCTATGTTTGGTCAAAAATATAAGTTGCTTTTTGGTCTGATCAAATAAGGAAAAAATACCATGACGAATCAATTGATTTAATGTAGACATGGCTCCCCTTTTATTTATATAAAGCTCACCCTTGAGCCCTGGGTCGGTCGCAGGGGAATGTACTACTTATTTTATTATATTGTTTTTAAAAGGATTCCTTCCAGCTATTGAAGATACTACTCTAGTGTAGTTCTAGGTTTAGGGCATGAGCTACATGCTTGTGTAGGCCAAAGGCTAGTTCTGCCTCAACGTGCAGTAACCATCACTTTAACTCCTTTTTTGCATTTTGAACTCTTTGTGAAAAGGAAGAAGCGGATAGAGCAAAGGCCTCCTCTTTCCGTCTGATCTTCTTAAAGTGAGTGAATTGCGTGTAGAGATCCGCAGGGGGAGATTCTAATTCTACTTTTCCCACAGGGAAATCCAGCCTTTATAGAACAAGATTTCAAATAAAGACCCGTATTTAACTTGACTCTTGTCGTATGAAAGTGATACTCTAACTGCTGAGTCAAGTATGTCAAGCAGAATCAATGGAGTTTTTCGGTATTTCGACTGGAGAATAATAACAGGTTGGTAAAACCTAGAACCGAAATGGAACTTGGGTGTTTTGTGGTTCAAAAATTCCAAATCTTGTATTAGTTATCATTTGTCAGGACTCTTCGGCGTAAGTTTAGATTTGTTAAAATATCGGTATTGAACCCCTAAAAAGCATTGAGAAAGGTCAAAGCATATATGTTTTATGAAATGATCAAAAACAGCACAGGTGGCTAACGTGGTCGTTTAACGAATGACTATAACCCACGCTCAATGTATATTACTAGTCGTCGAGCCCACTTAAAATTTTTACTGAACTATATCTAAAGAGATCTTGAATGCTAATTATAAAGGCCTTAATCAAGGGAAAAGTTTCACAAGCGAATATTTACTCTTTTCATCGCTATTTCTGTCGTAGGGTTAGCTGCTCTTGGACGCTCAATCGAAAGAAAGAGCAAACTATGCATCAAATTAAAAATAAGTTTATGGTTGAGATCTGAATTCTGCTTTGATGCTTTACCTACCTTCAGATGTGATTATTGGGGTTTCTGACTTTTATCTTTTTTTGAATGCCTTGTATTCATTCAGTTGTTCCTGTTTCTGTCTCCTTATACGTCGTAAACCGTTCTTCTATTTCAAGTGGTGAAGTTTCCTTTATATTGAAGATTCTATGTTGTAGCTGTCTCATTGCGGCAATGCCTATTAAAATATAAAAAACTTTACAATTTGTTTCTCATACATGAAAGGAAAGAATTGAATTATTAAAAAAGAAAGAATTGAATTATCTTTGCAATTTTTTTGAATGCTTTTGCCTTCATGCAGTTGTTCCTTCCTAGTGTTCTTTTGGGGGTTCTCCCAAGTGTGCTTATAAAGCTGATCTATCTTGTTCCTTTTTTATAAAGTCGAATACTTTGGATCTTTGACTTGAATTAATGTAACATTGAAATTGGACTAAACTAAACTGATTAAAGATCGATAATTTGGTAAAAATGTAATTATTTGAAGAGTATTTTGAAGTTTCTTATTCAAGCATGGCTAATACATAATTGAAAAACTAAATAACCATAAATTGAATTCACAAGCTTATTACTTATGGAATTTTTTTGTCAAGGCTGTTATTTTACTTGTGAAATGTTTCTTATGTCATGAAGTATCACGTAAAAAGTTGTGAAGAGTAGAGCATTTTATATTTAGTTGAGATATGCTGTGTTAATGGTCCTTTCCTGGATTTTTGCATTGTAGAATTATGTTCATTTATTTTAATATTTATTCATTTCATTTCATTTTAGTGTTTCCGTCTCTTTATGGAGAAACACTAATCACGAAAGTGGGAAATTTTTGATGGCTGGTTTTAAGAAACCTTCAGAAGAGTGTGCCATCTATTTGAAAATTTGTACTGAAATGCATGTTAACCATTTCTGCAACTCCGGTTCGATTACTTGGTAGGGTACTTATTTCAATTATGATAAAATGTTCAAAATTTCGACAAGAAAGTGATGCTTGCTAATGTTCCTGATTCTTTAATTTGGATCGAGTTTGATTTGCCTGTTATAGAATGATGGATTTGAGTGAATGCATGTTTTATTCAGGTGTATGACAGCTTTGGACGCAGTTGATTATAGTGGTTCACTTGTTCCGGTGATTGCATGAATGCAGATTATATGAACTCTGGCCTCATGAATTTGCTTACCTGTAATTTGGTCTCGTCTTCACTTCATCTGGGCCTTAGGACGTGGTTGCTTTCTTATAGATGGTTGTTAAAATGACTAGTTAAACTAGTTTCTGTACTTTTTTGAAGTATTCTGTGCCAGTTGAAACTCTTTAATTGAATAGCAAACTTTTATTACTATTTTTTGTTGGCTGTAGCTCTAATTGGTAAATTTTTGTCCAGTGACTGCTTCTGGTTACGAATAAATTAATCTTTGTGTGTGATGAATGGTTTGCCTCACTTGATGATAATTAACTCATGAGAAGAGATTTTCAGACATGACATTTTATTATATAACTATGAGGATTTGTGCTTGTATTATGTTTACGTGTGTACATTAGTTGCATTTAATTTACTGTTGTTTATGAACTTTTGCGACTATCAAAACCTTTTATGGATCTATGTACTTGATATCTATTGTTACTGAAAGCATCTTAGATGTGTCATGTTTTTGACTTAGATTAGCCCATCCTGTCCCCTTTTCTGAAGTCCTGGTTCAAAATTAACTTCTACCACTGTTTGGCAGATAAGGTATGTTCTAGTGATATTTGTCTGTTTATGTAGCAGTTTACGTTCCCTGTTTTGGGTAAAAGTTCCGGGTTTGGATACAAGTCTGGAATATGATCATTTAGTCATCAGATACTAAAGTACTCGTGTCATGTCAAAGCATGTTCATTTGTTCCCTATTTGATGATGTTTCATGTACAGTTATCATATGTGGAAGCAACCCTATAAACTAGTCTTTTTTTGAGGTACGCAACAAAAAGTATTTGTGGTAGTGGGTTTATTATACAAGTATATATTAAGCTCGAACTTTTTGGGACATCCTTGCTTGGTGCATAGTCAGCTGGTTGTTTTAGCCAGATATCTAATACCTGTGCAAGTTGTAGAACATCTGCACATGCACATGAATGACTGCAAATGAAGTGAGTGTGCATGGACAGTGGTGCTGGGTTTGCTTAGGGGTGCAGGTTGAGCTCGTTTGTTATGTAAACAAACCGATCTTAAACTCATTTGGAGTTTATGTAAGAGATGAGTCGGTCTTGAGTTGTATTTTGAGTTTAATGCGAGTATCAGTGTATGGTATAGAATATGAGTAATGCAGGGGTGTTTCAAATGAGCTCCCAAATATTGGAGCACAATTACACGTGTTTTGATTACATTGGTTCCTTGACATTTACATTTATTACATAGTATCTACCATGCATGATTTTAAGCAATCAATGCAATCGTGAAATGTGAATATGAGACCGAAATTTGGAAACTCATTTTGGCCTGCATTGCTCAAAGAATACATGCATATTCTATTCAAAGCATATCTGGTAGTGATGTCTTTATCAAGTTTACAGTTTAATTATGTTAGTATTCAAGTAATTTTCACTTACTTCATCGTATACAGTTGAATATTAATTATTTTTATGCATTTAATATAGTGGAAATGGGATATAGATGAGTTAAGTACACAACTTACGTGCTCAAGCATAATAAATTGTTATGTTTATGATCAAATTAAATAATTTCAACCGCACGGATGAAATGAACATGAATAATAGTAGCATTCTTCAAGTTTGAACTGATTTGGTGATACGGAAGCATAGATCTTAATGCTAATCATTAACTTTGAGCCTGTGAAATTGTATTGATTTTCCAATATTATGATGAAGGTTCTCCACGTAACCAATTACTACTATGAAAATTTGTAGACCTTCCTATTTATTCGTGTTTTTTATCATCTGTTTGGTTGAATTTTTTTAATTTGATCTTAAACACAACAATTTCTTCAGCTTGAGCATGTAAGTTGTGTGTTAGTCGTTTATATACTGTGAGCTCTTTAATGTAATCTAATTAAATCTTATGTAGTTATTTTGTTTAACTTCAATGCTAAGAAGAATAAGTTTTGTAAACTACTTTCTCCATCCCAAAATAAGTTACTTGGTTTAACTATTACAAAGCTTAAGAAAGTGAGCATTTGACCAAGACTAAACGCGTCTCCCAGTATGCCCTTTTGGGGTCCGCTTAAATTGCTTTTACTACTTTTCAAACAATAGTACCAAAGTCAAATTATTTTCCATGAACATGAATTTAAACCAATTTATAATTTTGGTACATCCCAAAATAGAAACCAAGTCAATTATTTTGGATGCAGGGAGTTTGTAATAATTCCTCGAATTATGTTGAATGCGCTTGTGAACTTCTGGACTTTGTCTCGGTCTTGGTCATTATTGAAATGAACCAAGTTTTGAGTTACGTTTGTAGCAGTTCCATATAGGAACAGAGATGGAATGGCATAAGTTTGCTAGTCGTGAATGACACTGGTTTTTGTAGTACAAGGTTGGTGGTTTACAGTTTACTTCTTGGTGTTTACCTATGTTTCTGCTTTAATCACATTGTTTGCACATTGTTGAATTAACTTCTTGGAGTTGCTATTTCTACAACGAATACCAGTTCCCCAAATTTCCTTCTGATTTGGTGCGTAGTTCTGCTCCCACGCTATCAAAGGCCACGTGGAAATATTTAGTCCCTAGTTTTTCCCCTTTTCATTTTGGGTCTGTGATTCTTGCCTAAGGTAGGAATCTGTTTTATAAAGTTGCAAGTCACGAAAGAACTATTTATCAGCAGCTCCTTAAAGCCCTTAGAATCTTATGTTTTATTGGTTGTAAACTTTGAATTTAGCTCTTTGTGTGATGTTTTATACTCGATACCTGTTTTAATACGATATGATACCAACTCTCTTCTCTCTTTCACAGTAGTATGAACTTAACCAACCAGAGAAAATTGAGTGAATTGTCATTTCGTTAGGGATTATGCTTATTTAGTAAATTCTCTATATCAACCATGGTTTTACTTTCTTTAAGATGCTGTTTTGCTTTTGTAAAATTTCTTATTTAATTCTTTTCCACTTCACTTCAGTAGGCAATTGAAAGGTGCTTTTGTATGAGGGAACTCCTGAACTGCTCTCTCTCCCTCTCCCCCCCCCCTTCTCCCTCTCTCGCCCACTACTGTTGCTCTTTTTTCCCCTTTTTTCTTTGAATTGGAAATTCTGTATTGGATGATGGTTGGTGCTTTGACAAATATTGAATGTTTATGATGATTTGAATATTCTTAAATTCTTATTCACTTTACCCGTTATTGTTATATGTTTCTTAATTTGTTGAATTTAAGTTTGTGTTTTACTTTTTAAACAGTGCTAGTGTGCATTACTTCATTCATTTATAGTTATTTTCACCTCTTAAATGTTCTGTGTTAATTTTTTGTTTAGATGTGTTTTTTTTTCCTTAATGAAGTAGCCTTGCTCTTCTCAAAATTTTGACCATCCTAATGATTATATATATAAGATTCACTTGTAATATGCACTACTGTTATCATGATATGTATAGAGAGATACTTCTTCTGGTCGCCTCTTTCTGGGTGAGAGTGGGTAGTTTGGAAAGGATTTGGAAGCAAGGTATATACCAGTATATGAGCAATGCTGTGGGAATTAGGTGCAACTTTTCCCGTCATTTGGGCCATGTTTAGGCGATAGTTCCTTGTTGATCAGAATAACTACTGAAAGCTGATGCCATGGTTGCATGTATTCACTGTGGAGGCCCCCAGATAGAAGAGCTGCCATTGAACTTTACCCAATTGATATGTGGGAGTTTTTTCATGTACCTAAAGCTGTCTATTACCGTATGTACATGTTCCAGTTTCCTCGACAATAGGACTGGCTACTTGTTGCATTCTCCCCTAGGATTTTAAGAACGGCATATTTGCTGAAAAATCTCTTTGCCAAATAGTCAGACCCCCCCCCTCCCCTCTCCTCCCCTCGCCTCCCCACCCCAAACCTTTTCTGTGGAAATTACCTTGGGGCTCTTAGAAATTTCGAAGAACCTTGATGGTGAGAGAATTTGGCATGAATTTCAGTATATGGGGGTCTTTGTTAAAGGACAGCATAAAGTAGCTAGTAGTATAAAAGAATACTCCCTGTGTCCCAAAATATTTGACGTTCTACATATTTTCACACAGATTAAGAATAGGTGCAATTTTCCTATTTTACCCTTAATTAAAACTTTATCTTATCCCGCTCTTCTTCTCCATTCTCAACTCTATTTCTCCGGCCAGATCTGTCTTCTTCTCCATTCTCAACTCTGAAACTCTTTTTCTCCGGCCAGATCTGAAATCTTCTTCTCCGGCCAGATCTGAAACTCTTCTTCTCTTATCAGTCGGATCTGACCACCACAGCTTCGTACGGCCATCGGCCATTGTTGGTAGCGATTCGACGGCCATTGGCCATTGTCAGTTAATGTTCAAATCAACCCACTTATCTAATATTCGACGGCGGCTTTTGAAGCCGGTGGCTGCTCCGAGTGGAAAATAAATGGTGGAGAAGGAAAATAGACATTAATAATGGTGGAGAAGGAAGGGTAGAGAAGGAAAATAAATGACAAAATAGGGATGGGAGAACGTTAGATATTTTATATGGAGGGAGTATATTTTAATGTTTTAATTTTTGTAATCCATTGTTGTTTTGACATTACCACTAAATAAAGTGTACTGTCTTGCATGAGAAGCGGGAAGAAAGAGAATAAATTGTACAAGGATAACCTTACAGGCTTACACCATCCAATAGAACCACGGCATGTAGGTAAATTTGGTTAAAAATCAAGGGATTTCCCTTTAGTAACAAATTGTATAATTATTATTTATAATGATAAAATTATTTAATTAATTAAGCTTGACTTGAAATATCTAATTTTCTCCTAAATTATCTACATGATATGTTAGTAATGGATGGTGTGAATCATATATGGATGAATCAAATGGAAATTGTTCAACTGAACACCATTCGTTATGAAATCATTCATTATATATATATATATATATATATATATATATATATATATATATATATATATATATAGGGGGGTTGGGGTGGGGTGGGGGGGGGGGCACATGGAGGAGTGTTCCAAATTAATGGAGTTTTAGATCGGGGCACTTGAAATAATTTTGTCATCCTCCCTTTCTTCCTTATAAATTAGTTCCTCTCTAACATGAGCAACATAACATAATAAGTGCGTATGGGGGCAAATTAATAATTCAAGACCCATCTCCATTGTTAACGACTGCCACCAGTACTTCCACTACTGCCACCACCATAACCACTGCTACCTACTATTAGTGTACCTTTGAGTTTATTCTTCTAGAGCTATTATCGGTTTAGCCATCTAATTGTAAAGTAAATATAAAACAGAACCCAAAACTAGTATATATACTAGATACAATAATTAATTTATACGTGCAATTAATAAATTAAAATATTATAAAAAGACGATAGATTATTGTGCGATGATCAAATTTTGGTAGTAAATTCAAGTATATAATTAATCTGATCACTTGAAATATTCAAGTATATATATATATATATATATATATATATATATATATATATATATATATCTTGATAAAAATGTTTATAATGTAACCAATAGGGTTAAAAAAGTACCTCTTTCATTCTAAAGAATTAACAAATATTTAGAAAGTGTAATGCTCAATACCATCTTGATGATATTTATGTAGGAGTCGAGTTATCTTGACTTTAATCTTCCATTTCTCTTCGATAGGGTTGATGTCATCAATAAAATCGTATCTAGTCGTCATTTAAATAATGGGGTAGGTAAAGTATAAGATAAATGTTTAGCAGAAAATAATAAGGAGATAATTGTCTGTAATATGAGTTATTGTGTAATAGTTGGTATGTATTTATAGGGAAAAAATTAGGTTAAATAATGGAGAGTAATGATAATAGCTCGATAATATCATAAAGTAGTGATTTTAAGAGATAATAATTAAATTAGAAAGGATAATATCAGAACAGTTGACATTATCAAATCGATTTAGATTTATAGTGAGTTAGGGGATTATAAATTCAAAATATTAATGTGGGATTAAAAAAGTAGTGATTTTAGGAGATAATAATTAAGTAACGATAATATAAAAACCGTTTAGATTGAAAAAATAGTGATTTAGGAGATTATAAAATCAAGATAGTAAGTTATGATTGATATTATTTGTTATTTTAATTTTGTTTTAAATGTTTTAAATTGTATAATATTATGTTGTAATATTATGGTATATAATACTGTAAAATTTCAAAAAACGGATTTATTGGGTTGTCACGGTTAGTAATGTTAGAACTTATATATATATGTATGGTATAATATTATAAAATTCAAAAATCGGTGTAATTATGTAGGATAGGTGAAATTCAATTTAGTATATTTAATAGATTACCATGATTCATCAGCCAAATCATCTAGCATGCAGATGCCCAAAATTTAAAAATCAAAATTTGAGTGTTTGAGATTCTACTTGAATGGAAAAATCACACAGAACCTAAGTCAAGAAAAATAAATCTCCATATTACATAAACTGTCGTAGGTCACTTATATGGAAACCATAATACTTCGTAATTCAGTAAAGATTGCATTTTTGTTCGCGTTAAAATATAATATTAAAATATAATTTTGTCGTTTTGATTATTATATATTAAAATGTAAAATTTGGTAAAGTCAACATCCACATAATTAAATTGCAGAGTCTTAGAGGGCATTTTGATTATTTTTGCAATCCGCAATTTAATTATACGGATTCCCACATATTAAAGTGCTGACAAAGTATTATCTTCACCATCAGATTCGCGAATGGAAGGTCAGTATGACTATGAATCGATTCATATATATATATATATATATATATATAGAGAGAGAGAGAGAGAGAGAGAGTTCATTTCTTGAGCTCATCTTTATTGAGCTCATCTTACGTTTTTTTTTAAATAAAAAAAACATAATTAATAAAAAATATATAATAATTTTTAGAATTGAAAGTTTTTTTTAAAAAAATGTTTTGGGTACATATAACAAAACAGTGTTGTACAGACTGTATAATACTGTTTTGTTATATGTACCCAAATCACACCTAAAACATTTTTTTTTAAAAAACTTTCAATTTTAAAAATTATTATATATTTTTTATTAGTTTTATTTTTTTTAAAAAAAATAAAAAAAGAAAGACAGAATGAGCTCGGGATGAGCTTAATAAGGGTGAGCTTAAGATCCTTGCATTTGCAGTCATTCATGTGCATGTGCAGATGTTCTGCAACTTGCACAGGTATTAGATATCTGGCTAAAACAACCAGCTGGATATGCACCAAGCAAGGATGTCCCAAAATGTTGGAGCTTAATATATACTTGTATAATAAACCCACTACCACAAATACTTTTGGGTTGAGGGGGGTACGGTACCCTTAACGACCGGTATGACCGGTGTACCTTTTTTCTTTTTCTTTTTTTTTTTAAATCATAATTATGAAAAAAAAAATAAAAAATAATAGAGCAAGTTTGAACAAAAAATTATAAAAGGAAGTACATTTTTTATTGAAAAAATACTGTAAACAGTTTACAGTGTTTTTTCAATAAAAAATGTACTTCCTTTTACAGTTTTTTATTCAAACTTGCTCTATTATTTTTTATTTTTTTTTCTCATAATTGTGGTAAAAAAGCAAAAAAATAAAAAAATAAAAAAAATTAACACTGTGTACCGGACCCGGTACATTTGCACCGGACCGCCCCCCAATTCCAATTTTACTTTGTTATGTTGCGTACCTCAAAAAAAGACTAGTTTATAGGGTTGCTTCCACATATGATAACTGTACATGAAACATCATCATATAGGGAACAAATGAACACGCTTTGACATGACACGAGTACTTTAGTATCTGATGACTAAATGATCATATTCCAGACTTGTATCCAAACCCGGAACTTTTACCCAAAACAGGGAACGTAAACTGCTACATAAACATAAACAGACAAATATCACTAGAACATACCTTATCTGCCAAACAGTGGTACAAGTTAATTTTGAAACAGGACTTCAGAAAAGGGGACAGGATGGGCTAATCTAAGTCAAAAACATGACACATCTAAGATGCTTTCAGTAACAATAGATATCAAGTACATAGATCCATAAAAGGTTTTGATAGTCGCAAAAGTTCACAAACAACAGTAAATTAAATGCAACTAATGTACACACGTAAACATAATACAAGCACAAATCCTCATAGTTATATAATAAAATGTCATGTCTGAAAATCTCTTCTCATGAGTTAATTATCATCAAGTGAGGCAAACCATTCATCACACACGAAGATTAATTTATTCGTAACCAGAACAAAAATTTACCAATTAGAGCTACAGCCAACAAAAAATAGTAATAAAAGTTTGCTATTCAATTAAAGAGTTCCAATTGGCACAGACAGAAACTAGTTTAACTAGTCATTTTAACAACCATCTATAAGAAAGCAACCACGTCCTAAGGCCCAGATGAAGTGAAGACGAGACCAAATTACAGGTAAGCAAATTCATGAGGCATATAATCTGCATTCATGCAATCACCGGAACAAGTGAACCACTATAATCAACTGCGTCCAAAGCTGTCATACACCTGAATAAAACATGCATTCACTCAAATCCATCATTCTATAACAGGCAAATCAAACTCGATCCAAATTAAAGAATCAGGAACATTAGCAAGCATCACTTTCTTGTCGAAATTTTGAACATTTTATCATAATTGAAATAAGTACCCTACCAAGTAATCGAACCGGAGTTGCAGAAATGGTTAACATGCATTTCAGTACAAATTTTCAAATAGATGGCACACTCTTCTGAAGGTTTCTTAAAACCAGCCATCAAAAATTTCCCACTTTCGTGATTAGTGTTTCTCCATAAAGACACGGAAACACTAAAATGAAATGAAATGAATAAATATTAAAATAAATGAACATAATTCTACAATGCAAAAATCCAGGAAAGGACCATTAACACAGCATATCTCAACTAAATATAAAATGCTCTACTCTTCACAACTTTTTACGTGATACTTCATGACATAAGAAACATTTCACAAGTAAAATAACAGCCTTGACAAAAAAATTCCATAAGTAATAAGCTTGTGAATTCAATTTATGGTTATTTAGTTTTTCAATTATGTATTAGCCATGCTTGAATAAGAAACTTCAAAATACTCTTCAAATAATTACATTTTCTACCAAATTATCGATCTTTAATCAGTTTAGTTTAGTCCAATTTCAATGTTACATTAATTCAAGTCAAAGATCCAAAGTATTCGACTTTATAAAAAAGGAACAAGATAGATCAGCTTTATAAGCACACTTGGGAGAACCCCCAAAAGAACACTAGGAAGGAACAACTGCATGAAGGCAAAAGCATTCAAAAAAATTGCAAAGATAATTCAATTCTTTCCTTTCATGTATGAGAAACAAATTGTAAAGTTTTTTATATTTTAATAGGCATTGCCGCAATGAGACAGCTGCAACATAGAATCTTCAATATAAAGGAAACTTCACCACTTGAAATAGAAGAACGGTTTACGACGTATAAGGAGACAGAAACAGGAACAACCGAATGAATACAAGGCATTCAAAAAAAGATAAAAGTCAGAAACCCCAATAATCACATCTGAAGGTAGGTAAAGCATCAAAGCAGAATTCAGATCTCAACCATAAACTTATTTTTAATTTGATGCATAGATTGCTCTTTCTTTCGATTGAGCGTCCAAGAGCAGCTAACCCTACGACAGAAATAGCGATGAAAAGAGTAAATATTCGCTTGTGAAACCTTTCCCTTGATTAAGGCCTTTATAATTAGCATTCAAGATCTCTTTAGATATAGTTCAGTAAAGATTTTAAGTGGGCTCGACGACTAGTAATATACATTGAGCGTGGGTTATAGTCATTCGTTAAACGACCACGTTAGCCACCTGTGCTGTTTTTGATCATTTCATAAAACATATATGCTTTGACCTTTCTCAATGCTTTTTAGGGGTTCAATACCGATATTTTAACAAATCTAAACTTACGCCGAAGAGTCCTGACAAATGATAACTAATACAAGATTTGGAATTTTTGAACCACAAAACACCCAAGTTCCACTTCGGTTCTAGGTTTTACCAACCTGTTATTATTCTCCGGTCGAAATACCGAAAAACTCCATTGATTCTGCTCGACATACTTGACTCAGCAGTTAGAGTATCGCTTTCATACGACAGGAGTCAAGTTAAATTCGGGTCTTTATTTGAAATCTTGTTCTATAAAGGCTGGATTTCCCTGTGGGAGAAGTAGAATTAGAATCTCCTCCTGCGGATCTCTACACGCAATTCGTTGATTCTTCATGGAACATTAATGTGCTTGGATTGACAAACTTAAATAAAACTTTTTTGACTGAATTTATAAACTTAAATATTAATGACAATTTTTTTTATTATTACGAAAAGTTTATGGAGTTGTCATTTGAAGTTACAATTTACAATTTTTTTAAAGTTTTAAGTTTGTCATTTGAAGTCCCCCCCCCCTCCCCCCTCCCCCCTCCTCCAATTTAATCCTTTAATGTTTCGATTCAAAACTAGCATAGATTGTTGCATCGGGCACAAATTGGATTTAATTTAATTAAAAAACACGTTTAGGGCAACAAGCTCTCATTTTATATCATTTCAACTTTTTCTTAGATACACTTTACATGAAATGATGATGGATATATTGCCCTCTTTTTCCCATTAAATATTTCTAAGATATTCATACTTTTCATTTGATTTGCACATATTCTAACTCATATACTTTTTTAATTTAAATTTAACAAGAGTAAACTTTGAAGGTTGAAGTTTCAAAGAATATATTCGAACTTCAAAATTCTCCACTTGCACGGCATTACAACCTCATAACCTTTTGCATTTTAGGATAGAGATTAGGTTCATACATTTATTAAAATAAAAATAATGCTATTATTACATATAAAAAAATACACATAATGTTCACATACACACACATACATATTTGTAGGCACCATATGTCAGGCGGGGGGTTCACAGTATGCATGTGTGTATGTGAGCTTTTTTTATGTGATAGTAGCATTGTTGTTAAAATAAATACTCTTCATGCCATTTACTTTTAGGACCAAAAATTTTGTGTTTTGAGTAAGATCATAAAATGAGTAAATTTTAAAATTTAATAAATTATTCGAATTTTTTTAAATTGTAATTTTTTATTGATACTCAGATCATATTTGTTGGAAAAATTCAAACTGTTCGGACTCGATTCAAAATCATGCTCAACTCGGTAGTTAAACGAGCCTCAATCAAACTTTATTTTATACTCAATAAATTTTGTAAACCAAATCTGGGTAACTCAATACTCGGCTGGACTCGATTTATTTATCCCTTAATTTTAAATATAAAATAGTAGTACACGTGATATCTGTGCTCCAAAATTCTCAACCGATATATTACAATTTTTTTAGTACTCCAAATATAACTGAAAATTGTGCTATTCAAAATTTTGCCTTGTAAATTAGCCCAAAATACAGAAATATAGTGTAACTTCTGCTGTTATTTCCAAATTCAGCATAATCAAATACTACTAACTTCACTCTACTTTTGGCAGAGTGGACGTAGCAAAAATTTAGGTGCAAGTTAAATTTACCGCGAACTAAAATCCTCGTAAATACGAAAATAAATTAATTAATTGATCAATAAAATAACTTCGCACTAACGCCATCTAATATATTAATGTACTCCCATATCCCGAGGCACTATACTTAATTTTCCATCATCACCAGTCGAGGTCTGGACAAGACCACCTGCCCACCGGAGCTTTTACATATACATCGTCACCAGCGGCTACAGGTTGCCGGTAAATCTTTCTTCTTTACCTGCGGTTTCGTTTCGTTTTATATTGGGGTTTTATTTCTCGGATGTTTTCTGTTTTTGAATTCCTTGAAAAAGGTCGAAATTTGTCAAACGCCTGATTTTTTCGTTGAAATCGCCGCGAGGAAGTACTATTCAGGTGATCAACTCATGCGTGTCTATGTAAAAGTGCATATGTATGTGTATATATTTGTATCTATCTGTGTTTTGTTTGAATTTGGTTTTTGCTTTGTGTTTTTGATTATAAGCAGAGTTGATCAAATTATACAATATACTCCATCCTTCCACAAAGACAGACCTATTTGCAAAATTTACAAACTTTTAAGGTTATATTTTTGTTCCAAGTTTTACCCATAAATTTATTGAGTGTTTAGTTTAGTAATGAGTTGTGAAGGTAAACTTGAGGTGATTTTATACTAGTAAAAAAATGACTCTTTTCTGGGGTTTTCTTTGTGGCAATTAGTAGGATTTCACTAATCCTCCCTTACCGAAAGGAATCGAATGGTACGTTACCTCGTCACCTCAGAATGAAAGGGGCGATCCCATAGTTCTTGGTGAAGATGCTTTGTTTGGTTGAAGCTAAACTCGTGGTCAAGAGATAGTTTTCTATACATTCGTAAGGGATGTATGGATGGATTCACGAGAAGAGAGGAGTCATGGTGGTCCCCTCGGACCACCCGGACCCCACAGGTGAATTGAAAGTTGGATATACATTGGATCCCACCTGAATATGAAAGGCTCGACTAGAAAGAATTGGTGGAGAATTTTTGTGTTATATATGGTAATCCTTCTAGTATCCGAATTGGATTCGAAACTTCCTATTTGTGAAAAAAGGGGGTGGGTTTCTCTGTATGTGTGTGTGTTTATGTTGGTGGATACATGTTGTACTTTTGGGCTACTATTGTAGAATCTCTACTATATTTGTATTTTTATATGGGTTTTAGACTTATAGTCTTTGTATGTTGGTGGGAAATGTTTAGGGGATGAGTTGTTCATCATGGTTGGTCCTTGTTTTCTTTTCAAGTTCTTGTTCAGCCGCATCTTTTATAGACTGTTACTTCTCGATATTGTTAATACCCTCACAATTTTGCTCTGGGCCTTTTTAAATTAATTTCCTTTTTTGGTGATAACTAAGCGCTTATTGACTATCTTGGAGACTTACCTCCCTTGGATTAGAAGAATGAAATCAAGATCTTTGTATTTTCAAGTATTGAGTTTGGTGTGTACATTACTTCAGTGACCATCATTGTTGAAATTATTTTGCCTGAATCTCTTATGTCCGCATTAGGAGTTGAGTTACAATTAAAATTAACTCCTTATATAGCTCCGTCAAAGGCAACCGTTTTTAGATGGGTTACATGTTTCCAAATTGAAGTTCTTTGAAACTAGAAGTAATTTAGTACTTGACAAAATTATCATTTTATTGTGTACAGGACACCGTTGGGATTTTTCTTTCTTATTCTTCTATTTTATGAAGTCAAAGTGTCTTCAACTCAATTCCAGCAACACTTTAAATCCTTGGCATGGATTTGAAACTCAAAGGTAAAGCTTGGGTTGGTAACATCTACCAGAAGTTTGAGACAGTGTGCCAGGAGGTTGATGATTTTGTCAGCAAGGTATGAGCGCTTCAATTCTAGTGATGTTAGAAACAATTTTCTCTTATGTCTTTTCCTTTTTATTTTTGTTTTTTCCCCTCATTTCCTCTTAATTCTTGTAACAAAGAAACCTTTCTTCACAGATTTCCTGTTACTTTGGCATGAAAATTCTCTTCTTTGTTTTGAATTCCATGGTGCATAACTATATGGATAGCCGTCTTATCGTCGAGATGATTCTTTTTCATACTCAAATCTGGTCATTCTATCATAATTTAAATTGCTATCTTTTACAGGACACAGTAAAATATGTTGAGAACCAAGTACAAACTGTTGGTCAAAGTGTGAAATTTTTTTGTTCAGATGTTGTGCAAGACTTGCTTCCTTCCCCTTTGGTGGATTCAGTAGAATATGATGGTGAAACAGTTCCTCAAAAACCTAAGGATGACAGCTATACCAAGTCCATGATTAATAGAGAAGAAAAGCATGTCGATATTGATACAAAGCAATCATCTATAGAACATGATCCAATTGATCCTCAGGGAAACAGTTATACATCACCTATCACTGGACTTTACCCTGTGAAGCAAATTATGCCTATGCCTACTGAAGTTCTCAGTAATCTGACAGACTCTGTCTTACCTTTGGGGCAAGATGATGATGTGTTGGTATATGATAATGTGGATACGAGTCTTGAAGGTAATAACAGCTCAGAGGTTGAAGGAATCGCCAAGAAGGAGAAATTTCTGTCCGAGGACTTAAGTTCTCCTGAAAATAAGTCTGCAATATCATTGCTGTGCCAGTCCATCGATGATTATCATAACAATGAGGTTTTGGGCCAGGTCTCATATGCAAATTTACTTGATGGTGCAACGATTAGTTCCTCAAAAGAGAGACCAACATGTGATTCCTCTTTCGATAATTGCAATTCTAATAATTTAAGCAACCCCCAATCCTCTTTACTGGCATTTTCATTTGTTTCTTTTGGGAGTGGAGTAGCAGAGATGGCACTTATTTCTTCTAGCAGTTTTGTGTCTACAGAATCTTATGATCTGTCAGAGTGTTCACACGCAAATTCACAAGAGACAGAAAGTATCTGCTATAATCACAGCGGTACATTAACCTGTGTCTCTGATACATTAGGTGCTCTTTCATCTTCTGAATCATGCCCGAATCCAGTCAGTGAGAACAATGGAGATATGCAATTTGCTTTCTCCAACAGTGTTTTGTCGTTTGAATCAACTGGTAATTATTGAATAATGGATATTATCCCCAACCTATTTTACACGGACTCAACAACCCCTAGAAGGATTCTTAAAAGGACACGACACGGGCACGCCTACTTTTTGGTTCATTTTCCACAGAACTGCCATGTCCTACAACAGTACTCGTGCCTTGTCGTATCAACACGGGTTCTTGTGGATTTGTGAAGAGTCCGTGTAACATAACATAGCCCCCAACATCTCTCTCTCTCTTTCTATCTCTCTTTCTCTCTCTCTCTATATATATATATAACTTATGTTTTGGCTGATGTAGATAGCTCCAGAATTGATGAGGCAGTTTTTGTTGATGGATCTGGAAATACGCATGACCAGCATTGCAATTGTTCTCTATTACAGGATCGTATGACTTCCTTAGAAATTGGTATGCTATAGACAAGCAAAATGTAAAACTTCTGTGTGTTTGTCACATAAGCAATATAAAAACTATGGTGGTGTTAATCTGGAATTAGGACTCCTTCGTATCATTTTGATTTTTCATTTTACTTGCTACTTCTCAGGCGGTCATGCAATTTTCTATTTTTATTATTTTGATTTAAACCACAAAAGTGAAATTATTTGTATAATATAATAATTTAATACAAAAATATCTATATTTTGAGTCATCCCCCCTCCCCCCCTCCCACCAAAAAATTAATATTTGTAAAAGATATTCCACTTTAAAGCATTTTTTCGTAATTGAGCACATCCAAGCACTAAACTAAATAAAGAAAGCTAAAAAGGCTCACTAATTTTCATTTGTTAGTCTGATTTTAGTAAGTTAGTTTTTAAATAGCAAAGATTCATCCTTTAATTGATATGTTAGGTTCCAAACAATGAAATTTCAAAGATTTAGACACCAAAAATGAAATGGGTTGCACTGATTTTATTGATTTTGTAATTTTTGTTGCATCTACATCGTAATTATACTAACTTCCTTGGTTTATTTTATTGCACCTACACCATAATTTTGACTAAACTTTAGCTATTTTCTTTCATGTTAAAATAGAATTAAAAATTTCACTAGGGTGGTTATTGCCTAGGTGTTTTCTGCCAAAACTTGGACACCTAGGCAGCGCCCATAACTACTATGAGCTAAATGTCAATGGCATGAAAGAGCACGGTATAAATAGTAGGGTACTTTAAGCTGTGAATAAGCAAGTCCTAAGCATCATATTTTAGAAATTGCATGTAAGATTCAATTTTTATTAGATAAATATCGGTTTGACTATTTTGAAATGAACATACTTTTGAGTTGTCTGAAAGGTATTGGTATTAAAAGTAAAGACTGACTTAACCATCGATTTAGATGTGCAATAGACTTGTCCAAAATGAAGGGGAAAAAACACTATATTATAGGACAATGATTTCATATACGTGACACCTCTCATACTCTGTGTGCATGACATATAATGTGATGGTGTAAAGAAATAGGTCTATTACTGAGGTAAAGTTTTGAATTTCTTCTTCAAAGACTGTTACTATCCCTTTTGTTATATGATTCAACTAATTGCTAATTTGAGAATGCTTTTACAGGCTATGTTGACGACTCCAATATTGATATTGCAGATCCTAGCATGGAAACCATTGATTTATCTGACAAGGAGAAGCTCGATGAAAGTTGCATTGTTATGGATAATAATAAATTGTTATTTGCTATCTCTTGTAGGGCAAGAAGACACAGATCATACAAGGTCAGCTTTCTATCTCTCTCGCAGCATAGTGAATAAATTTGTTTAGAACATCCAAAAAGTTGAAGTAAAAAATCCAATTACTTATTTTTCTTTTGGAAAATAGTGTTTTATGCATGTTTAACTCGTTATAATAATCTCTGATTTCGATGCTGACATTCCATAAGTGATTTATCATGCATGCATTTATTTAATTATTATACATGTTTTTCTAGACTTGACTTTTTCTTCGAATTGTGGACTACATAAATCCTAAGTTATTCTTTCCGTTCACTAGGAAATAATACAAGATGCATTTGCTTCAAGAAAGAGGTTAACAAAGGAATATGAGCAGCTAGCAATTTTGTATGGAGACATTGATATGGAGTCTGTTCAGCAACCAAAGCAAAATATGTCACTTTCTGTCACTGACATGTCAATGGAGACAAAGCACTCGTCAACTAAAGATTCATATGACTCTGAATGGGAGCTCGTATAAATTAGAATGCGACAATACCATTTAAGCAGTCCTGTTTGTACAGATGAATGTGGCATAGATGAATCCTACCTTTGTATAATATGAAGAGATGTAGTTTAAAACGACGGCTGGAATAGTTCTTGTTTCAGGAGAAAATGGAAATGCATTTATTTATCGTCTAAAGTTTTTATTTTATCTATCTTTTTTCCTTTCTTCCTATTTGTCATTTTCTTTTTGTTACTTTGATTCTTGTTTGTGCGTTTGTTCATCTAAAAGCTTGTTTCACCTTCTTGGACCCTTTCTGTTGGTTGCTGTATTGCTGCTATTGTTGCCTGTATGTATGATTGTAGGGTTCTAAAATATAAAACCGAGGGCTTACTGTGGTGTTGGTGTTTAGTGACCATTTGTGGTGTACAGTACTTGACAGTCCTCTTATTCCCTCAGTCAGGTTGGTAGCATGACAATTGTCTTCACTTTCTGATATTGTATCAACGATTATCAAATGCCAACATTTTCACAATCTCAAATATATGTTTGTATAATCAACTGCTAACGGTTTATTCTTTGAAGAGGCGGCGTTCAAATCCAGATGGTTTATCCTTTCAAGGGGTGCAGCGTTCAAATCCAGATGGTTTATCCTTTGAAGGGGCTGCGTTCAAATCCAGAGGAGGGTCCTCGCTGCTGATGTTCTGGTTGTCTAATTTTGGTTAGCTTTCTTGTTTATCCTAGTCTTCCTCTTGCGCTGTGTGCAATTCTGTGAAATGTATCTCTTAAGTACAAGCCAACTGCACCAGTATATGGCCTTTGGATTGGAATGGTCTCATAAGCAGTTTCTATCCTTTTCACTGTTTGGTATGTCTAGTTATGGATTCAAGGTAGAGAAAATTTGTCTTGGCATGGTATGAAACACAACTGAGTCTAATCTAAATTCTATGTTTTTAAGAAATAATTTCAAATTCTAATGATATGAGGTTTGAAAATATTATTGCCAGCCTTTTTGTTCTATAACAGAAATAGAGGAAATTACAGGACCTCAGCCCTGAAAATATTTCTAGAAAGGGTTTATAAGTTCATCTTTTAGGAAGGGAGTACTAAATTTCATGCCAAGTATTTTTAAAATTTAACCTTGTTAGTTCCAATATATATACATACATACATACGTATATATCTAGATACATAGATCTATATACATATACATACATATATATATACAGTCCGTTTCGGGTGCATAGCCCTTTATTTTACATACCCTGTTCACCATATTTAGCGACGGATCGGGCGACGATTTGATCTGTCGCTATTGAGTAGATAAACGATTTATATGTTATGGCGACGGTTCGATGCGTCGTTAAAAGTTAAGACGACGGTTTTTTTATATACGCGACGGATCGAACCGTCGCTAAAAGTGGTGAGCAAGGTATAAAAGGTTATGCACTTGATCCTTAACGTCTATATATATATATATATATATATATATATATATATATATATATATATATATATATAATCTGAAATAAAGAAGCTCCCTTGTTTA
The DNA here is from genome assembly GCA_016801055.1 of Panax notoginseng. Taxonomy (NCBI): domain Eukaryota; kingdom Viridiplantae; phylum Streptophyta; class Magnoliopsida; order Apiales; family Araliaceae; genus Panax; species Panax notoginseng. Next base: position 213,185,936 of record CM029012.1, read on the forward strand.
TTTTTTCTTTTATATGAAGTGTGTTTGCTCTTTATGTGAAAATTATTTGTGAGTTAAGTTTGTTTCTTCTTTTTCTGACTAGGTTTGATTGGTTTTTTACATTGTAACAATGAATGTGATGTTCCAAAAAATGGGGCTTCAAAAAAATTGAAAAAGTGTACTTCAAAAAAAAATCATAAATCATTAAAAAGGATTCACTAATAAAAACGAGAAAGCTCCCCTAATAAATTCAATATTTATAAAAAACTAAAAAATTTACAACTTATTTCATTCATTTGGAATTTGACAACTCTATATTTTAAAGAAAATTAATAAATTTTAATTTTGTAAACAAATTATATAATATTTTTTTATTATGATAGTATTGATTTAGGGGGTGTTTGATAAAAATTTAATGAATCTGAATCTGAATCTGAATGAGCTGAATCTGAATCTGAATGAGTTGAATCTGAATCTGAATGAAAAAAACTGTCTGATAATTAACATGTCTGAAATATTTGAATGACAAAACTTTATTATTTTAGCCCTTTGAAAAAATTCAAAATTGTTGTAAATTTATTTAATATTACTTAATATAATAGTTAATATATTTTTTAAAAATTTTAAATTTTAAATTTTTTTTTTACTTCATTCAGCTGTTCATTCAGCCATTCAACTCGTCCATCTTACCGATTCAGCCATTCAGACCAAAACAAACGCACTGACCGATTCAGCCATTCAGATTCAGTTCTAAACAAACACCCCGTTAATGATTTAGTTTGTTCATCCGTTGCTTTTCCCGACATGAGTATTGATCTTCATAGAGTTCATAGGATGCGGCTTCATGCAATATGTCTAGGAAACTGATATTACCATAATATTTTTTTTAATATTTTCACAATAAAAATGTCGTTGTAGATGTATAACGGCTATTGATCTATAACGATAGTTTGTTGTAAAAATATCATTTTCTGTTATAAATTTATTCCTCACAAAAATAAACCGATGGATCTATAACGACAATTTGTTGTAAAAATATTATTTTCTGTTATAAATTTATTCCTCACAAAAATAAACATGGAGAATAGTTGCTATACTAAGGAATAGAAAGGAGGTACAACACAAATTTTACTTTTTTGTTGAGGAAAAATGGCAGCTGAACTTTTGGTATTCTAGGAAATATTTTGCCTATATAAAGGATTTAAGTCTACATATTTATAGCAAATCATAGATTGAGTGGAACCAAAAATATTGATAAGCTAATTCACACTTTTATTAATCATTAAATTAAATTAAAAGTACATACTCCTAAAAAGGATTTAATAGGAAAGGGATAAAAGGTTCAAATTTCTATAAAAACCTACTAATTATTTAATGTACATTTATATGTTTACATTAAGGATGGTTTGTGAATTTTAGCAAAAAAAAAACAAACATTGGCAATGTTTTTCAACTGTAGTCAAGTCTAATATTTCCTCCATCTAATATAATATACGACATTTTAGATAATTTTATTTTTTTAAATTATTTATCCTTTTAAATAATCTATGAGAATTAACTACAATCTTTCTAAAATTAACTCTCATGAGAAAATGTTACAAATGAGAGAATATGAGATAAGTATAATAATTATGAAAATTTAAGGGTATTATAGACAATTGATATTATATTTAATGTTATACAATTATTTTCTTGATTCTCGTACACAACTTTAAAATTTCATATATTATGAGACGGAGGAAGTACTATTATTAATAAATTTCGTGGTCAATACATGAATAAATTAATTAACAATAAATATATTACACATTTTAATTTCCCAATAATAATGTTTAGATAATTTTTACGAGTCTTGTTATGTTTTGCAATAAATTTATGTTGAATTACGATCGCAAAACTTATCAATACATGAGACTGATATAAATTATAGGAGGGCTCCACTTATTAACACATTTTCCCAGAAAAGTTACTACTAATAATTATCCACGCAAATGACAATCAGAAAGTCGACATAGACTTTTGCAAAATATATCATTTTTCAAATTTTACACACTACTCCCTTCATCCCAAATTATTTGCACTTTTAATCATTTGCGCACTTATTGAGAAATATAATTATTATGTCAATTTTATTAGTATTAAAAGTACTACAATTATATTCATACTTAAAAGTAGTCATAAAAAACCTAATTTTGTTTTGGAAAATGATAGTACTACATATGATGATGCTCTAATCCTTCAGGAAGTGGTTAGCATGAAGTTTATTTTTAAGTAAGTTGGTCAATTGGCCAATAGAGTACTGACACGCAGGCGATGTGACGCCCCCAAAATAAGTATACATCACCCATTCTGAGTTGTCAAATACGTTGTACAAAATACAAATATAAACTTAATTATACAACATGAGTTGAAAGTTTTTACACGAATATTGTCTAGTAAACTGTATTCAAACTCAAATGGAGTCCTTATTACAATTATTATCACACTATTTTATAAAATAGTGAGGACTACTACAGTTACCATCTCGGACCGTCACTCCATTCCCTGACTAGTCCCGGCTACGTTCTCATTTCTTGAAGAGAACAATAAAAGTAAAAGGGTGAGCTCAACTAGCCCAATAAAAAATATTATGACTAAGATAATGCAGAATAAATTATCGTTAGCCTTCAACAGTGTTAAACTAATAAACAACAAGTTTAACTGCAGCGGAACAAGCAATCCATTAGAATAGTCAAGTAAATCATGATATCTACTATCTTCTATGATTTAAAAAGTTTATCATCAATTTTATCGCTGAGACTCAGACCAATAAATAGTATCACAACCACGAATTATCCATGAACTACGATCCAAGGATATTCGTGTTTTCACCAATGGTCATGATCATACCAGCAACTGTCCATCAATGCACTATGGGTCAATGAGGACTTTTATCACATTATTTATAACATTACGGGTCATGATTATACAAAATGATATTTGATCATAATCATACTAATCAATAGTCCATCTATGCACGTAAGTCAAAGATGATTTTCATCACAATATAAGCACGAGGATGATGACAATGATATAAGAATTCAAATAAAAGAAAGCAATGGATAAATTTTTAAAGATGTATAATTTAATTTATTCATAATTCAATAATGTCTAAATTGTCAACATGATACTGCTTTGTGGAGTAAAATTCAAGAATAATATTGTATCAAAAATAATTTGGACCGAAAAGAAATTAATTTTTATCATTAATAGTACTCCGGGTGAATAGTACCTCGTGAATAGTACCTAAAAATAGTACTTTGTAAATAGTACCCGTGAATATTACTTTATGAATAGTATCCCGTGAATAGTATTCTGGCATGAAAAGATCAATAATTATAAAGAATGCTCAGAATAATATTTCCACGAAAAAATATTGGATGAAACACAAATATCAAGGATATTCTACTAATTTTACGGAGTATAGAAACAATACTTTAACAAAATGAGTGTAGAATTAGGAATACGAAACGAAATAATATTACTTACATACTGCAGAGTATGAAAGAAAATATTATTTCATATGAATACTGAACAAAAATAATATCCCTTACGAATACGAAAGAAATAATACCCCTTATCTTATAAGAAGACTGGATACTGCAATAGTGAAGTAGCAGAATACTCTTCTTCTTTCTCTCTATAGCTTCTCTCTCTATATATGCTCTTGTGAATCTTAGTGAATTGGTAAGAATGAAAGAAGAATGAGCTTCTATTTATAGGAAAATATAGTTTCGATAATTGCACGTTTTGGGGCTCGAATTATTACAGTATAATACCTTCGTCTTTTCCTCCATTTTTAATTTAGTCCTACAAGTATTATCAAACTTGCTCCACCTCCCCTAATAGTACATGCATGTGAATCAATAGTACATGCATGTGAATCAATAGTTCAATTCATGTGAACAAATAGTTATATGCATGTGAACTAATAACAATTAATTGCTCATTTATCCGATTAATTGCCCGTTTAGTCAATTTAACCTTCAGAAATCAATTATTATCGAAAATAAATGTCGATTTTTACTAACACTAATTGTGACAATCCCAAAATAGGTCCATTCTACCCAACCTATTCTGAGTCGCCAAATACATGGTACAGAAAATAACTATAACTTTATTACAACAATTGTCGTGTAAAATACAACAACACATATGCTGTGAGTTTTGATACAAATATATACCAACTGTGATTCTCATCCCAACCTTGGATAGCACGTCACAATGGCACCTTACATAAAGGTATAGTCAAAAACTATTTTAAAAATTAGAATCTTTGGGAAGTACTCAAGGAAACCTTCGTACATGGGAGCCCATGCGTCTAGGTTATGATAGATATCATATGTCCACAGAATTATCATTGGTTGGCCCAATAGACCCCAATGAAAAATGAGAAGATTACTATCATATTCTTTCCAATGGCGAGTCTTCTCTTGACATATCATTATCTCCACTGTCTCTAATTGAGAGTTATACTTCAACCAAACACCAAGATTATATAGGTACACTACAAGAAAAAGCTTTATCAGCGACCGCCTATCAGCGACCGCATACAGTCGCAGATAACCATCAGCGACCGCATGATGTCGCTGAAAGGCGTCGCACAAAATCTGGTTGTTGAGATGCACATCAGCGACCACTATTAGCGACCGATATATCTGCGACCGCTGTGAGCGACCGGAATGACAAATTCGATCGCTAAGCTGAGTTAGCATGGTCCAGGGCCAAAGCTGACGTGTTCTGTAAGACCCCAAATTTTATGAAATAAAAGTATTCAAATTTTCTTATAATTACTGTAAGACCCCGAATTTTATGAAATAAAAGTATTCAATTTTTCTTATAATTACTATTCAGTAAATGGTTTAATTGATAAATGTTAAAGTTAAGGGTGATATATGAATTTTTTTCAAAATACACAAGTGGTTATAAAATAATCATTGTTGTCGGGGAATATTCGTTTGGTCGTGGAATATTCTCTCTGTCGGGGAATATTCGTACGACGGCGCAGCTATTTGTGGGCCCCATAACGAATAACTGTCGGGTGAAGAAAACGACAAATTTAAGTTTTTACAAATAACGGCGTAGTTGTTACCGTTAACACTGTTGGAATACCCGGTGGTTAAAATACAGTAATACGCGTTATTGCACAGTAGCACACGGTATTGCATAGTATTTTTGAAATTATTGATTCTTACGTAAGAAGGCACTACTCAATAATTGTTACAGTAATTACTGTTCAATATTTTATTTTATTGATTCAATAATTGCTACGTTGAAATTTTGTATTATTGTTGTTCAATAATTGTTGCTGCACAGTATTTCCCATTATCAGATCAATAATTCATATTATTTGAATAGTATTATTAGATAGCATTATTGGCAATGTCTAGAAAGTTCTGTCTAAGGAGAGGTTTGGTCATCTAATTGCGCGCCAGTAAGGAGAAATCCTTATTGGAAAGCCCCCTCTTTCCTGGGAACGGCCTGGTTGTCATAAATGTGATTCTGTAATATTATTTGTGAATAATTAATTATTGATTCATATGATAAGGAAATATTTATTTTATGTGGATATAAACGAGGGATATATTTTTGTGGTTAAAAATGAAGGAGTTAATGTTGAGGTTTTTATCAGTATTTTTGTCGGAATGGAGGTATTAAAAATCAGGGTTTTTGAGATATTTTGCGGGGGTTATAATTTTTAATCCGACCGTTGGATCGTGGTAATTTTTGGATATGTTATACATATATAAGTTGAGTATATGTCCATAAATTTTGAACCGTTTAAAAATGAACGTATGATTTGTTATGAATTTTAAGAGGTGGCTGATTCGGAAATCAGGTTATAAATCATTTTTGGTGGAAAATTCTAGAATTGGTGGGCCCCACTTGTGGTCGGTGAAGAAATGTGCTGAATTATATTTCAAATGTGGTGGGTGGGAATAGTAGCAGGTAAAGCCATCAGGTTGCAGGTCAAACCTACCAAAATTTTCCTATAAATAGAGGGCTAAGTTAGAATTGAAAATCACACCAGAAACATAAGCTTTCTCTCTTTCTCTCTCTAGATTATTGAGTGTATTTTGTGAGTATTTAGATACTTGGTGAGTTGCTATTCATCAGTGCAAGTTTCCTTCAGCCTTATACCGATCAGAAGTACTGCTCTTTTAAGGTAAGGGATTGTATGGGATTGTGAGGGATAGTAATGGATAATAATGGATTTTATTGTGGAATTTTTATCTTTTGTGTCGGGGTTACTATTCATGAGTTACTATTCACGATTTACTATTCATGAGTTACGAATATTACTCTTGAGATTAAAACTATATGTTGATCATATTATTTTTATCATCATATATAACATTTTTATAACCCTGATGTTGAAATTCTCTTTCACTGGAGTGTAAAGATGGATAGATTATTGGTATGATCATGACTAGGGTTCTCTTTGGCCTGTAGTGCAAAGTTGAATTGTGACTGGTATGATCATGACCATTGAATTTATAATTGAATATCTTAAGCTTAAGTGCAATGGTGAATTGATCAACATGGTTATAATTATTGTTTATATAAATTCTGAAATGATTATATATTTCTTTGAGATATGAATATATTTGGCCTGTAGTGCAAATATGAATTGTTGATGAATATCTTTGGCATGTAGTGCAAAGATGGCCTGTTGATGAATATCTTTGGCCTGTAGTGCAAAGATGAACTGTTGTTGAATATCTTTGGCCTGTAATGCAAAGATGAACTGTTGTTGAATATCTTTGGCCCGTAGTGCAAAGATGGTTTGTTGATGAATATCTTTGGCCCGTAGTACAAAGATGGATTTGTTAGTATGATTATAAACAGGAACTGTGATTTGGTATAACCATGATCTTTGATGTTTCAGGTAAAGACAGGTGATGAAAATATTCTTCGTCCTGGGTGCGAAGAAAAATTTATAGTCACAATTATGATTATGAGTTATTCATATGATTATGGAAAGGAACTGTTGAGTGATGTTACTTGGATAAAATATTGTTGGTGGATTTTAACATGGAGAAGATAATAGACTTTATAGTCTATTTGACTCTTCTAATGGATTGCTCGTTCCGCTGCAACTATGGTTGAAATTTTTATCATTTACCATATGTTCTAAATCTCTGATTTATTGTTGATGAAGGCTATTGATAATTGAATTATCTTTAGTCATGATATTCTTTACTGAGCTAGTTGTGCTCACCCTTTTGCTTCACAATTCCTTTCAGGTAATAAGAGTGTAGCTGGGTCGAGCGAGGGTAACGGGGAAATAGAACGGTGGTCTCTAGCTGTGGATGTTCTCCCGAAGCAGTATAGAAAAGTTCATTTAGTAATTATATTTGGTGAATCCAATAGGGTAAGGTGTACCCAACGTTGGAAGGGTGGTTTGCCACTATCATACAAGATGTCTAACGACATACAACCTCGTGTCATCATAAGACAGGGATGTGCTCATCCACTTGCTGAGTATATATACGAGCACTACCTATATAATCTTGGTGTTTGTTTGAAGTATAATTCTCAATTAGAGACAGTAGAGATAATGATATGTCAAGAGAAGACTCACCATTGGGAAGAATATGATAGTAATCTTCTCGTTTTTCTTTGGGGTCTATTGGGTCAACCAAGGATAATTCTGTGGCCATATGATATCTATCATAACCTAGACGCGTGGCCTCCCATGTACGAAGGTTTCCTTGAGCACTTCCCAAAGATTCTAGTTTCTAAAACAGTTTTTGACTGTACCTTTATGTAAGGTACCTTTGTGAGGTGCTGATACATGATGGTGTCCAATGTCACATTTGGTATATATTTGTATCCAAACTCACAGCATATGTGTTGTTGTATTTTACACGACAATTGTTGTAATTGTTTTCTGTACCATGTATTTGACGACTCAGAATGGGTTGGGTGGAATGAACCTATTTTGGGGTTGTCACAGGTGGTATCAGAGCCATAAGTAAAGAGCCCCGAGCCTCTCCCTGGTGACTTCCTGTTGATGGGGGATGCACCGAAGCCAGACTCTCCGTAGGGGACGCCGTTCTGCGGTGGCAAACTGATAGGTACCACTGTGAGGTGCTGTCCACTGATGGGACATTTGTCACAGGTGGTATCAGAGCTTAGGGATATGGTCTCTGGCGGAGATCGGGGAATACAACTAGGAGGGGAGAGACGAGTAAATCCTTCGCTAGTGTGTCCTACCTAAGCGTATTTGTTGGTCAGTCATACTATCGGGATATGATGTGAAATGTTAATTTGTTAAATTAACCCTTGTTTTGAAGTTGTATTCTAGAATGATATTTGAAATACAGGAGATGAGCAATGGAGAAATTATGATGACAGGGAAGATGGAATCTGAAATGAAAGGAAGGTATTCTCAATTCTTTGAAATACCAGGTACGTAAATTTCGGGGACGAAATTTCATAAGGAGGGGATATTGTAAGACCCCGAATTTTATGAAATAAAAGTATTCAATTTTTCTTATAATTACTATTCAGTAAATGGTTTAATTGATAAATGTTAAAGTTAAGGGTGATATATGAATTTTTTTCAAAATACACAAGTGGTTATAAAATAATCATTGTTGTCGGGGAATATTCATTTGGTCGTGGAATATTCTCTCTGTCGGGGAATATTCGTACGACGGCGCAGCTATTTGTGGGCCCCATAACGAATAACTGTCGGGTGAAGAAAACGACAAATTTAAGTTTTTACAAATAACGGCGTAGTTGTTACCGTTAACACTGTTGGAATACCCGGTGGTTAAAATACAGTAATACGCGTTATTGCACAGTAGCACACGGTATTGCATAGTATTTTTGAAATTATTGATTCTTACGTAAGAAGGCACTACTCAATAATTGTTACAGTAATTACTGTTCAATATTTTATTTTATTGATTCAATAATTGCTACGTTGAAATTTTGTATTATTGTTGTTCAATAATTGTTGCTGCACAGTATTTCCCATTATCAGATCAATAATTCATATTATTTGAATAGTATTATTAGATAGCATTATTGGCAATGTCTAGAAAGTTCTGTCTAAGGAGAGGTTTGGTCATCTAATTGCGCGCCAGTAAGGAGAAATCCTTATTGGAAAGCCCCCTCTTTCCTGGGAACGGCCTGGTTGTCATAAATGTGATTCTGTAATATTATTTGTGAATAATTAATTATTGATTCATATGATAAGGAAATATTTATTTTATGTGGATATAAACGAGGGATATATTTTTGTGGTTAAAAATGAAGGAGTTAATGTTGAGGTTTTTATCAGTATTTTTGTCGGAATGGAGGTATTAAAAATCAGGGTTTTTGAGATATTTTGCGGGGGTTATAATTTTTAATCCGACCGTTGGATCGTGGTAATTTTTGGATATGTTATACATATATAAGTTGAGTATATGTCCATAAATTTTGAACCGTTAAAAATGAACGTATGATTTGTTATGAATTTTAAGAGGTGGCTGATTCGGAAATCAGGTTATAAATCATTTTTGGTGGAAAATTCTAGAATTGGTGGGCCCCACTTGTGGTTGGTGAAGAAATGTGCTGAATTATATTTCAAATGTGGTGGGTGGGAATAGTAGCAGGTAAAGCCATCAGGTTGCAGGTCAAACCTACCAAAATTTTCCTATAAATAGAGGGCTAAGTTAGAATTGAAAATCACACCAGAAACATAAGCTTTCTCTCTTTCTCTCTCTAGATTATTGAGTGTATTTTGTGAGTATTTAGATACTTGGTGAGTTGCTATTCATCAGTGCAAGTTTCCTTCAGCCTTATACCGATCAGAAGTACTGCTCTTTTAAGGTAAGGGATTGTATGGGATTGTGAGGGATAGTAATGGATAATAATGGATTTTATTGTGAAATTTTTATCTTTTGTGTCGGGGTTACTATTCATGAGTTACTATTCACGATTTACTATTCATGAGTTACGAATATTACTCTTGAGATTAAAACTATATGTTGATCATATTATTTTTATCATCATATATAACATTTTTATAACCCTGATGTTGAAATTCTCTTTCACTGGAGTGTAAAGATGGATAGATTATTGGTATGATCATGACTAGGGTTCTCTTTGGCCTGTAGTGCAAAGTTGAATTGTGACTGGTATGATCATGACCATTGAATTTATAATTGAATATCTTAAGCTTAAGTGCAATGGTGAATTTATCAACATGGTTATAATTATTGTTTATATAAATTCTGAAATGATTATATATTTCTTTGAGATATGAATATATTTGGCCTGTAGTGCAAATATGAATTGTTGATGAATATCTTTGACATGTAGTGCAAAGATGGCCTGTTGATGAATATCTTTGGCCTGTAGTGCAAAGATGAACTGTTGTTGAATATCTTTGGCCTGTAATGCAAAGATGAACTGTTGTTGAATATCTTTGGCCCGTAGTGCAAAGATGGTTTGTTGATGAATATCTTTGGCCCGTAGTACAAAGATGGATTTGTTAGTATGATTATAAACAGGAACTGTGATTTGGTATAACCATGATCTTTGATGTTTCAGGTAAAGACAGGTGATGAAAATATTCTTCATCCTGGGTGCGAAGAAAAATTTATAGTCACAATTATGATTATGAGTTATTCATATGATTATGGAAAGGAACTGTTGAGTGATGTTACATGGATAAAATATTGTTGGTGGATTTTAACATGGAGAAGATAATAGACTTTATAGTCTATTTGACTCTTCTAATGGATTGCTCGTTCCGCTGCAACTATGGTTGAAATTTTTATCATTTACCATATGTTCTAAATCTCTGATTTATTGTTGATGAAGGCTATTGATAATTGAATTATCTTTAGTCATGATATTCTTTACTGAGCTAGTTGTGCTCACCCTTTTGCTTCACAATTCCTTTCAGGTAATAAGAGTGTAGCTGGGTCGAGCGAGGGTAACGGGGAAATAGAACGGTGGTCTCTAGCTGTGGATGTTCTCCCGAAGCAGTATAGAAAAGTTCATTTAGTAATTATATTTGGTGAATCCAATAGGGTAAGGTGTACCCAACGTTGGAAGGGTGGTTTGCCACTATCATACAAGATGTCTAACGACATACAACCTCGTGTCATCATAAGACAGGGATGTGCTCATCCACTTGCTGAGTATATATACGAGCACTACCTATATAATCTTGGTGTTTGTTTGAAGTATAATTCTCAATTAGAGACAGTAGAGATAATGATATGTCAAGAGAAGACTCACCATTGGGAAGAATATGATAGTAATCTTCTCGTTTTTCTTTGGGGTCTATTGGGTCAACCAAGGATAATTCTGTTGTAAAACCCCGACTTTTATAAAATAAAAGTCTAATTTAATTTATGACTATTATTATTATTTTTTTTTAAATTGTAAAATGTTAAATTGATAAATGGTCAAATGAACAATTAATCGGATAAATGAGCTAATAAAAGAGGGAGATTAAATCTTCTAGAAGGGTGGCATGTGAGTGGCGGCTAGATGAGGGGTGATATGCTGAATTATTTTCAGATGATTCCAATTTCTCATTATGCACCAAACTTTTCCCCATTGGTCATTTCTTTTATTGGTGGGACAAGGATGTTGGCCTTTTATTTTGGCTAAGTAAGCCAAATGTTCAGCATTTTTCATGACATTTTTTCTCACTTCCTCCCGTAGCCATGCTAAGAAGAAGAAAAGAGAGAAAGAAAGGGAGAGAGAAATAAATGGGTTTGATGATAAAGTTTTTTGAGAGCTAAGGGAAGCATCAAGGATGTAGAGGAGATTATCTTAACCATCTCTAGCACATCATCTAACATCTTAGAGGAGGAAAATCTAGAAAATAAGGAATGCAAGCATTGTTTAAGTTGATCAATTTCACAGGAAGCAGAATCAAGTCACATGTTAAGGTAAGGGATATCATTATTGTGGTAAGGGGTATTATTTTATGGTAAAAGGAATATCATTTTCTTTCATACTCCATATTATGGTAAGATATTATTATTCGTTTATTCAGTTTATCATGAAATGGTAAAAAGTCCTGAAAGGATTAGAATATCCTTAATAGTTTGTGCTTCATCTATTATTATGTTATCAATTTGGACTCTGGATAATTAAGTTAAAAATCACTAAGATCTATGTTATCTTATTATTATGATGATCTATGTTTATTTATTATATATATCATTGTCATCATTCTCATGCTTATATTGTGTTGAAAGTCATCTATGGCCAGTAGTGCATAGATGGACTTGGTATGATTATGACCATGGATTATTCGGTATAATCATGACCGTAATGTTACAAACGATATGGTAAAAGTCATCTTTAGCCCGTAGTGCATAGATGGACTTGGCATGATTATGACCAGGGATCATTCGGTATAATCATGACCGTAATTGAAAACACGAATATCCTTAGCCCGTAGTGCATGGATAATTCGTGGTCGTGATAGTATTAAGCTGAGTCTCAGCATTATTGGTTTTACAGTTGTATATCTTTGGCCTGTAGTGCAAAGATGGAATGTTGATTATTGGTTTTACAGTTGTATATCTTTGGCCTGTAGTGCAAAGATGGAATGTTGATTATTGGTTTTACAGTTGTATATCTTTGGCCTGTAGTGCAAAGATGGAATGTTGATTATTGGTTTTACAGTTGTATATCTTTGGCCTGTAGTGTAAAGTTGGACTGTTGATTTACTTGATTATAAATATGAATTGTGATTTAATTATAATCTGTGGTGGTTCATATGAAGACAGGTGATGAGAGTTCTCTTTTTGTTGGGTATAACCAAGAACTGTTGATGATTATTACAGGAAATGAAATATTAACGATGAACTTTTAATCTAGAGGAGATAGTAGACATTATGTTCTACTTGACTCTTCTAATGGATTGTTGATTCCGCTGCTATTATGGTTGGAAACTTTTATCTTCTACCATATGTTCTAAATATCTGAATTATTATTGATGAAAACTATTGATAATTTAATTATTTTAAGTCATGATATCCTTTACTGGGCTGTTTGTGCTCACCCTTTTACTTCACCATTCCTTTCAGGTAATAAAAGTGTAGCTGGGACTAGCAGAGAGAACAGGGGTATAAAGTGGTGATACGAATTAGTCACAAGTCTAATCAAATTATGAAACGGTGTGGCATAATAATTGTACTGAGAACTTAAAATGTGTGTGACATGTTTTATACATCATTTGATATTTAATTTTGGTGAACAACAATAGGGTGAGGCGAATCAGAATATGGAAGCGTCAAAGGTGCACTCCATTAGAAAGAGGAGAACATAAATCTTCTCGTGTTCCTTCGGAGACTTGATATAATTGTTGTTGTACTTTATATGACATTATAATAATTTAAATATGAATATTGTCGTATTATATACGTAACAATATTTCTATTGAAACTCACAGTATATGAGTCATCGTAATTTGCACGACAGGTGTCTAAATGGAGTTGTCAGTAGTGCATTTTCTGGCGACCCAAGATGGGTGATGTATACCAATTTTGGGGGCGTCACATCTGTGGCCATATGATATCTATCATAACCTAGACGCGTGGCCTCCCATGTACGAAGGTTTCCTTGAGCACTTCCCAAAGATTCTAGTTTCTAAAACAGTTTTTGACTGTACCTTTATGTAAGGTACCTTTGTGAGGTGCTGATACATGATGGTGTCCAATGTCACATTTGGTATATATTTGTATCCAAACTCACAGCATATGTGTTGTTGTATTTTACACGACAATTGTTGTAATTGTTTTCTGTACCATGTATTTGACGACTCAGAATGGGTTGGGTGGAATGAACCTATTTTGGGGTTGTCACAATTACTATTCAGTAAATGGTTTAATTGATAAATGTTAAAGTTAAGGGTGATATATGAATTTTTTTCAAAATACACAAGTGGTTATAAAATAATCATTGTTGTCGGGGAATATTCGTTTGGTCGTGGAATATTCTTTCTGTCGGGGAATATTCGTACGACGGCGCAGCTATTTGTGGGCCCCATAACGAATAACTGTCGGGTGAAGAAAACGACAAATTTGAGTTTTTACAAATAACGGCGTAGTTGTTACCGTTAACACTGTTGGAATACCCGGTGGTTAAAATACAGTAATACGCGTTATTGCACAGTAGCACACGGTATTGCATAGTACTTTTGAAATTATTGATTCTTACGTAAGAAGGCACTACTCAATAATTGTTACAGTAATTACTGTTCAATATTTTATTTTATTGATTCAATAATTGCTACGTTGAAATTTTGTATTATTGTTGTTCAATAATTGTTGCTGCACAGTATTTCCCATTATCAGATCAATAATTCATATTATTTGAATAGTATTATTAGATAGCATTATTGGCAATGTCTAGAAAGTTCTGTCTAAGGAGAGGTTTGGTCATCTAATTGCGCGCCAGTAAGGAGAAATTCTTATTGGAAAGCCCCCTCTTTCCTGGGAACGGCCTGGTTGTCATAAATGTGATTCTGTAATATTATTTGTGAATAATTAATTATTGATTCGTATGATAAGGAAATATTTATTTTATGTGGATATAAACGAGGGACATATTTTTGTGGTTAAAAATGAAGGAGTTAATGTTGAGGTTTTTATCAGTATTTTTGTTGGAATGGAGGTATTAAAAATTAGGGTTTTTGAGATATTTTGCGGGGGTTATAATTTTTAATCCGACCGTTGGATCGTGATAATTTTTGGATATGTTATACATATATAAGTTGAGTATATGTCCACAAATTTTGAACCGTTAAAAATGAACGTATGATTTATTATGAATTTTACGAGATGACTGGTTCAGAAATTGTTGAATTTTCGGAGTTTATCATTTTGGTGGAAAATTCTAGAATTGGTGGGCCCCACTTGTGGTTGGTGAAGAAATGTGCTGAATTATATTTCAAATGTGGTGGGTGGGAATAGTAGCAGGTAAAGCCATCAGGTTGCAGGTCAAACCTACTAAAATTTTTCTATAAATAGAGGGCTAAGTTAGAATTGAAAATCACACCAAAAACATAAGTTTTCTCTCTTTCTCTCTCTAGATTATTGAGTGTATTTTGTGAGTATTTAGATACTCTGTGAGTTTCTATTCATCAGTGCAAGTTTCCTTCAGCATCATATCCGATATCCAGTCAGAAGTACTGCTCTTTTGAGGTAAGGGATTGTAAGGGATTGTAAGGGATTGTAAGGGATAGTAAGGGATAGTAAGGGATTTTAAGGGTTGTTATGATTTTCAGTTTTGTAATTTTTCTGATCTTCAAAAATTCTGAAAAAATTTGAAATGATATTTTGATGAGTTTTCTTGATTGTGTCCAAAAATGGTGATTTTTGGATGTATAGATTGAGAGTTATGAATTTTATGAGAAAAGACTATTTTAGAAGTAATAGCTTATAATTCCTTGTGGTTAACTCCAAAATTGATGAAATTTTTATTGGGAGTACATGTATATGATAGAAGTATACTCTGTAAATTTCAGAATTTTTAGACAAAAGTACAATTTTTGATAAATGTCTAAATATTCGGTTATTTTGGCCATATGAAAAATAGTAAATGACTTTTAAAAATTCTGAGAAAAATATATGTTCACTATGGGACTATATTATGCTAAATCCCAGAAAAGAAATATTTTTGGAACTGATTTGGTATTTTTCATGAAAATGGTCTAGTTATGAGTAAATGAATTAAATATGTTTTGTGAAGAAAAAAAATTAGAAAATAGGATTTTATGGCTTGAGAATCCTATATGAGGTATATGCAGATTTTTGATGAGGGTTTTGGTTATTGATGATGAAATTGTAAGAGTTGGCATTTTATGATGATTAAATGCATTAATTAGTAAAGTGTAAACAATTAAAATAAATTGTTTATAAATTTAAGTAATGTTATTCTTTCAATATCATTATACCGAAATATTGGTATGGATTTTATTGTGGAATTTTTATCTTTTGTGTCGGGGTTACTATTCATGAGTTACTATTCACGATTTACTATTCATGAGTTACGAATATTACTCTTGAGATTAAAACTATATGTTGATCATATTATTTTTATCATCATATATAACATTTTTATAACCCTGATGTTGAAATTCTCTTTCACTGGAGTGTAAAGATGGATAGATTATTGGTATGATCATGACTAGGGTTCTCTTTGGCCTGTAGTGCAAAGTTGAATTGTGACTGGTATGATCATGACCATTGAATTTATAATTGAATATCTTAAGCTTAAGTGCAAAGGTGAATTGATCAACATGGTTATAATTATTGTTTATATAAATTCTGAAATGATTATATATTTCTTTGAGATATGAATATATTTGGCCTGTAGTGCAAATATGAATTGTTGATGAATATCTTTGGCATGTAGTGCAAAGATGGCATGTTGATGAATATCTTTGGCCTGTAGTGCAAAGATGAACTGTTGTTGAATATCTTTGGCCCGTAGTGCAAAGATGGTTTGTTGATGAATATCTTTGGCCCGTAGTGCAAAGATGGATTTGTTAGTATGATTATAAACAGGAACTGTGATTTGGTATAACCATGATCTTTGATGTTTCAGGTAAAGACAGGTGATGAAAATATTCTTCGTCCTGGGTGCGAAGAAAAATTTATAGTCACAATTATGATTATGAGTTATTCATATGATTGTGGAAAGGAACTGTTGAGTGATGTTACATGGATAAAATATTGTTGGTGGATTTTTAACATGGAGAAGATAATAGACTTTATAGTCTATTTGACTCTTCTAATGGATTGCTCGTTCCGCTGCAACTATGGTTGAAATTTTTATCATTTACCATATGTTCTAAATCTCTGATTTATTGTTGATGAAGGCTATTGATAATTGAATTATCTTTAGTCATGATATTCTTTACTGAGCTAGTTGTGCTCACCCTTTTGCTTCACAATTCCTTTCAGGTAATAAGAGTGTAGCTGGGTCGAGCGGGGGTAACAAGGGAATAGAACGGTGGTCATCATTTAGTAGTTATATTTGGTGAAGAAAATAGGGTGAGGCGAACCCAACGTTGGAAGGGTGTTTTGTCACTATCATACAAGATGTCTAATGACATACAACCTCGTGTCATCATAAGACAGGGTTGTGCTCATCCACTTGCTGAGTATATCTATGGGCACTACCTATATAATCTTGGTGTTTGTTTGAAGTATAATTCTCAATTAGAGACAGTGGAGATAATGATAAGTCAAGAGAAGACTCACCATTGGGAAGAATATGATAGTAATCTTCTCGTTTTTCTTTGGGGTCTATTGGGTCAACCAAGGATAATTCTGTGGCCATATGATATCTATCATAACCTAGACGCGTGGCCTCCCATGTACGAAGGTTTCCTTGAGCACTTCCCAAAGATTCTAATTTCTAAAACAGTTTTTGACTATACCTTTATGTAAGGTACCTTTGTGAAGTGCTGATACATGATGGTGTCCAATGTCACATTTGGTATATATTTGTATCCAAACTCACAGCATATGTGTTGTTGTATTTTGCACGACAATTGTTGTAATAAAGTTGTAGTTATTTTCAGTACCATGTATTTGGCGACTCAGAATAGGTTGGATGGAATGGACCTATTTTTGGGGTTGTCACAGGTGGTATCAGAGCTTAGGGATATGATCTCTGGCGGAGATCGGGGAATACAACTAGGAGGGGAGAGATGAGTAAATCCTTCGCTAGTGTGTCCTACCTAAGCTTATTTGTTGGTCAGTCATAATATTGGGATATTATGTGATATGTTAATTTGTTCAATTAACCTTTGTTTTTGAAGCTGTATGCTAGAATGATATCAAAAATACAGGAGATGAGCAATGAAGAAATTATGATGACAGGGAAGATGGAATCTGAAATGAAAGGAAGGTATTCTCAACTCTTTGAAATATCAGGTACGTAAATTTCGAGGACGAAATTTCATAAGGAGGGGAGATTGTAAGACCCCGAATTTTATGAAATAAAAGTATTCAATTTTTCTTATAATTACTATTCAGTAAATGGTTAAATTGATAAAAGTTTAAAGTTATGAGTGAAATATGATTTTTTTTCAAAATAAGCAAGTGGTTATAAAATAATCATTGTTGTCGGTGAATATTCGTTTGGTCGTGGAATATTCTTTCTGTCGGAGAATATTCGTACGACGGCGCAGCTATTTGTGGGCCCCATAACGAATAACTGTCGGGTGAAGAAAACGACAAATTTGAGTTTTTACAAATAACGACGTAGTTGTTACCGTTAACACTGTTGGAATACCCGGTGATTAAAATACAGTAATACGCGTTATTGCACAGTAGCACACGGTATTGCACAGTATTTTTAAAATTATTGATTCTTACGTAAGAAGGCACTACTCAATAATTGTTACAGTAATTACTGTTCAATATTTTATTTTATTGATTCAATAATTGCTACGTTGAAATTTTGTATTATTGTTGTTCAATAATTGTTGCTGCACAGTATTTCCCATTATCAGATCAATAATTCATATTATTTGAATAATATTATTAGATAACATTATTGGCAATGTCTAGAAAGTTCTGTCTAAGGAGAGGTTTGGTCATCTAATTGCGCGCCAGTAAGGAGAAATTCTTATTGGAAAGCCCCCTCTTTCCTGGGAACGGCCTGGTTGTCATAAATGTGATTCTGTAATATTATTTGTGAATAATTAATTATTGATTCATATGATAAGGAAATATTTATTTTATGTGGATATAAACGAGGGATATATTTTTGTGGTTAAAAATGAAGGAGTTAATGTTGAGGTTTTTATCAGTATTTTTGTCGGAATGGAGGTATTAAAAATTAGGGTTTTTGAGATATTTTGCGGGGGTTATAATTTTTAATCCGACCGTTGGATCGTGGTAATTTTTGGATATGTTATACATATATAAGTTGAGTATATGTCCACAAATTTTGAACCGTTAAAAATGAACGTATGATTTATTATGAATTTTACGAGATGACTGGTTCAGAAATTGTTGAATTTTCGGAGTTTATCATTTTGATGGAAAATTCTAGAATTGGTGGGCCCCACTTGTGGTTGGTGAAGAAATGTGCTGAATTATATTTCAAATGTGGTGGGTGGGAATAGTAGCAGGTAAAGCCATCAGGTTGCAGGTCAAACCTACCAAAATTTTTCTATAAATAGAGGGCTAAGTTAGAATTGAAAATCACACCAAAAACATAAGTTTTCTCTCTTTCTCTCTCTAGATTATTGAGTGTATTTTGTGAGTATTTAGATACTTGTGAGTTTCTATTCATCAGTGCAAGTTTCCTTCAGCATCATATCCGATATCCAGTCAGAAGTACTGCTCTTTTGAGGTAAGGGATTGTAAGGGATTGTAAGGGATAGTAAGGGATAGTAAGGGATTTTAAGGGTTGTTATGATTTTCAGTTTTGTAATTTTTCTGATCTTCAAAAATTCTGAAAAAATTTGAAATGATATTTTGATGAGTTTTCTTGATTGTGTCCAAAAATGGTGATTTTTGGATGTATAGATTGAGAGTTATGAATTTTATGAGAAAAGACTATTTTAGAAGTAATAGCTTATAATTCCTTGTGGTTAACTCCAAAATTGATGAAATTTTTATTGGGAGTACATGTATATGATAGAAGTATACTCTGTAAATTTCAAAATTTTTAGACAAAAGTACAATTTTTGATAAATGTCTAAATATTCGGTTATTTTGGCTATATGAAAAATAGTAAATGACTTTTAAAAATTCTGAGAAAAATATATGTTCACTATGGGACTATATTATGCTAAATCTCAGAAAATAAATATTTTTGGAACTGATTTGATATTTTTCATGAAAATGGTCTAGTTATGAGTAAATGAATTAAATATGTTTTGTGAAGAAAAAAAATTAGAAAATAGGATTTTATGGCTTGAGAATCCTATATGAGGTATATGCAAATTTTTGATGAGGGTTTTGGTTATTGATGATGAAATTGTAAGAGTTGGCATTTTATGATGATTAAATGCATTAATTAGTAAAGTGTAAACAATTAAAATAAATTGTTTATAAATTTAAGTAATGTTATTCTTTCAATATCATTATACCGAAATATTGGTATGGATTTTATTATGGAATTTTTATCTTTTGTGTCGGGGTTACTATTCATGAGTTACTATTCACGATTTACTATTCATGAGTTACGAATATTACTCTTGAGATTAAAACTATATGTTGATCATATTATTTTTATCATCATATATAACATTTTTATAACCCTGATGTTGAAATTCTCTTTCACTGGAGTGTAAAGATGGATAGATTATTGGTATGATCATGACTAGGGTTCTCTTTGGCCCGTAGTGCAAAGTTGAATTGTGACTGGTATGATCATGACCATTGAATTTATAATTGAATATCTTAAGCTTAAGTGCAAAGGTGAATTGATCAACATGGTTATAATTATTGTTTATGTAAATTCTGAAATGATTATATATTTCTTTGAGATATGAATATATTTGGCATGTAGTGCAAATATGAATTGTTGATGAATATCTTTGGCATGTAGTGCAAAGATGGCCTGTTGATGAATATCTTTGGCCTGTAGTGCAAAGATGAACTGTTGTTGAATATCTTTGGCCCGTAGTGCAAAGATGGTTTGTTGATGAATATCTTTGGCCCGTAGTGCAAAGATGGATTTGTTAGTATGATTATAAACAGGAACTGTGATTTGGTATAACCATGATCTTTGATGTTTCAGGTAAAGACAGGTGATGAAAATATTCTTCGTCCTGGGTGCGAAGAAAAATTTATAGTCATAATTATGATTATGAGTTATTCATATGATTGTGAAAAGGAACTGTTGAGTGATGTTACATGGATAAAATATTGTTGGTGGATTTTTAACATGGAGAAGATAATAGACTTTATAGTCTATTTGACTCTTCTAATGGATTGCTCGTTCCGCTGCAACTATGGTTGAAATTTTTATCATTTACCATATGTTCTAAATCTCTGATTTATTGTTGATGAAGGCTATTGATAATTGAATTATCTTTAGTCATGATATTCTTTACTGAGCTAGTTGTGCTCACCCTTTTGCTTCACAATTCCTTTCTGATAATAAGAGTGTAGCTGGGTCGAGCGGGGGTAACAAGGGAATAGAACGGTGGTCATCATTAAGTAGTTATATTTGGTGAAGAAAATAGGGTGAGGCGAACCCAACGTTGGAAGGGTGTTTTGTTACTATCATACAAGATGTCTAATGACATACAACCTCGTGTCATCATAAGACAGGGTTGTGCTCATCCACTTGCTGAGTATATCTATGGGCACTACCTATATAATCTTGGTGTTTGTTTAAAGTATAATTCTCAATTAGAGACAGTGGAGATAATGATAAGTCAATAGAAGACTCACCATTGGGAAAAATATGATAGTAATCTTCTCGTTTTTCTTTGGGGTCTATTGGGTCAACCAAGGATAATTCTGTGGCCATATGATATCTATCATAACCTAGACGCGTGGCCTCCCATGTACGAAGGTTTCCTTGAGCACTTCCCAAAGATTCTAATTTCTATAACAGTTTTTGACTATACCTTTATGTAAGGTACCTTTGTGAAGTGCTGATACATGATGGTGTCCAATGTCACATTTGGTATATATTTGTATCCAAACTCACAGCATATGTGTTGTTGTATTTTGCACGACAATTGTTGTAATAAAGTTGTAGTTATTTTCAGTACCATGTATTTGGCGACTCAGAATAGGTTGGATGGAATGGACCTATTTTTGGGGTTGTCACATGTTCCACGTGGCAGCGACCGGTATCATCGACTGGATGCGGTCGCTGTTGTCCACAAATAATATCTGTCGCTATTACTTATTAGGGACCGCATGCGGTCGCTGATATGGAAAAATAAAAAAAACAGAATCTTGCTGTTTTGCAGAAATTCCAAAAACCTGTACCTGTTTTATCCTAACACACATACCCAACAACAACATACACAACATTATAAACATTCATCGTCCACCAACACATACACCAAACTAGTATATAAACCATTCAAAATCAATATGATTTTGAATAAATATAATAACATTTCAAAACTTGTTTAAGTAACTTACAAACATCCTAAGAATGAATATACAAGTACAAACTTATACTATAACTATAAAACTAATCTAAAGCAGGTACGTCAAGCATCACCGCCTCCTTGATCACCCTGTAATTAACAAAATAATAAAACAAGTTACAAATATATACTAATTATGTTAATATTGGTATATTACGACAATATACAACAAATTGATTTTATACCTCGTCGCCATCCCCGTGTTGTAATGCTGCTGCTGCCGCTACTGCTTCAGCTAACTCCTCAGCACTCAGAGCCCCCAGATGTCCGCCCAGTATCTTCAGGAGATCCCGATCTTGACATATAGCTCTCACACAGTCAGCCGGAGTATGAACAGCTAGATGGCTCGATTACTATGTAGACTGGGTAGAAGAGCAGCCTGAGCCACTGAAGGATGGGCGTCGTCGTTGTCCTTGACCTTTAATGTAGTTCTTCTTCACAACAGACGCCCTCTCCCACAACTCTTGATCGATAGACGGACGTGGAGTGCCTTCAGGATAACGCTCATTCAATAAACGCTTATAAGTGTCCTGTCATTATGTTAACAATTAAATAGTTAAAAATAAATTAATTCTGTAAGCATTAATTAAAGATCAAGTTGTTAAAATTTATTACCGCTATCTGGATAGCCTCAGGCAGACCATCACGGGTGGCCACGTACATATCCAGCCAATGGATAGGCTGACCTTGAGACTGAGACTCCTATACAAAAATAACACAATATTACTAAGTAAAAATGAGATATATTTTCTACAATTCATGATTGAAAACATATTAAAACTTGTAAATACGTACCCTGGCAGTGATATGCTGCAACTGTGAAATACTGTCGCCCTTGTATGTTCCTTTAGCCTTTGTGCCATCGGATACACCCGAGGCTCTGTTGGTGGCGGCAGTCTTTCGTCTTTTCACCCAGCTCTCAGCTCTCTATTGGACACACATCTCAGCCCATATGGACTGGGTGCACCACCAAGGGCTATGCTCGTGCATATAATCCTCTCCCTGGCCTGGATGGTCGATCTCGGCATTGTGAATGGCTTTTTATCGTTCTTTATTCAAGTTGTCCTTGGTGCGGACCGCTCACTTCTGCCAGAATAATGTCTGAATCACCGAAGCATGCGCGTCCTCCCATCTATACCTTTTCTGCAAATAAAACAACAATAATAACATTACTAAATAATTATCCTTTGAATATTATATTAATATTATTTGTCATAATTAAAAAAAATATACCTGAAATTCTGCCCAAACAGCATCCTTGTGGGCGATAGGTGTGCTCGCCCATGTAATCACAGTTGTAGGCCAATTTTGTAAACACAGCTGTGATATGCACTTGACGATTTTATTATCTGAAAAATCACTATAATATATAACATCAATTAGCATATATTAAAGCAATTTACATCTAAGTTATAATACTTATGAACATTTTTCAAACTTATACTTATATAATACTTAAAAAAATTTCGTCAGAGTCTCCCCTACAATATGGACTAGCCACATGCACGACGGCATGCATATATGGACATTTATAGGCACCCAAGACACAAACCAATTTAATATCAATCAAAACATTACCAATATACAATAAATAGAATCTTAAATGCTTATATAAAATTGATATATGCGGGTCGTACGTGCTATTCGGAAGAGGGCGAATCTGAATAAGAATCCGATCATCCGGATTAGTAGGGGCCTTGGGCACATGATTAGGCCCCCTACCCAAGCCGCGCTTTTTCTGCGCTGCTTCAGAAGCCATCTGTATATTACAAATTTCATGATGTTTTGCAGAGTCATATTTGATTACATGTATATATGACAATAAACATGACAGTGATATAAACATGTATATATATGAATATAAAATGACAATAAACAAAAAATGCATTTAAATAGTTTAGTACATAAACATGACAGTGATTTAATCATGTATATATATATATATATATATATATATATATGAATATAAAATGACAGTCCATTAAAAAATCTCATATGAAGTGAACTGCACCCAACTCCAAACAAATATACATTCACTTTTTAAACAAAACTAATATAAGAATAACAAGGTAGAACCTCTTCTACAAAAGCACATCATAAGAACAATAACAATGGTAATGTATCATAAATTGATGACGTGCTTTAATTACAACAATATCTGCTTTAATTGATTCCCTCATTTGTTTCAAGTGTCAATGTCTGATTCAGAATCATCTTGTATACGTGTTGCAGATTCATAACCATCATCTGCTTCAGATTCAGTCAATAACTCTTCCTCCTCAGTATCAATGTCATCTGACACAAGTATTGACTCAAGATCTAATTCATGTGGTTCATCTCCACCATCTAACTGGATTACTTCATTGTCGTCCTCCACATTTATTATAGTTTGACTATGAAGCATCTGCTCTTGGTAAATCTCCCCATCAACTAATTCTACACGACTACGTGTGGGAGTATAAATTACAACTTGCCAATCTGTAGGCATTCTATCCCTTTTCTTAACAGGACTAGGAGTGTAGTATACTTGTATTATTTGAGTTGGTAAAACAAACGGTTCGTTGGAGTACGCAGAGCTATGGAGGTCAATATCGACGATTCTATGTCTGTCAACACGTATCCCTTTTTCTGAATCAAACCAACGGCACTTGAACAAGTGAATATGACCCCCGTACGTGCCCTTGTACGACAACTCTACGATTTTCTCCAACTCCCCATAAAAGGCACGACCAAGTTCATTGTAACAATCTCCTTGGACACACACTCCAGAGTTCGTTGTTCTTTTACCGCGCCCATATGCCTTTGTGTGAAATTCACAACTATTTATTTTGTAACCATTGCGGCTGACTTGGTCCCTGTCTGGTCCCATAGCTAGGACTTGTACATTAGCCGGAATCGTTGATCCCTCAGTTTTACAAAAACTCCATCTTATTAAATGAAGTCATAGTTAACATGGAGTGTATATATATATATATATACACTATGTGCTTAAAAATTGAACTTACTTTGTCCTTTAGCCAAAGTACAAATTTTTTATCCCGATTGATTTGAATATCTTTATCAGTTATGCCGGGATGCTTCACTTTTAACTCGTCATCGTACAATCTATACCATGTTATAAACATTAACATATTGGAATAAATTTTCAACTTAAAAGATAAATTATCAAGTTTACATGTGTACATCACAAATTCATCAATCTCCTCGCAATTGAGAAGAATGTAAGTATGTGCGGCATGTAATTCTTGCTCAGAGAGGAATATGCGCTTCCCTTTTCCATAAGCGCGGCCCGATAGACCAAATACAGAGAGCCGACCATTTAGTTCAACATTTCCCCCATCATCATGTCTCGATACTCGATTGGTCTTTGTCAAGACTTCGTCCGGAAAATAGTCTGAGACAAACGTAGATATCTCATCGAAACTGTATGTCTCGCATATCGACCCCTCGACATAAGCTCTATTCTTCACCTTCCTCTTAAGGTTTCCCATCACCCTCTCGAAAGGGTACATCCATCTATAGTAAACTGGACCCCCAACACGAGCTTTATAGGGAAGATGGATTTGCAAATGCTCCATGGAGTTAAAAAATCCAGGTGGGAATATTTTTTCCAGTTTACACGTGATCTCTATGATGTTCTTCTCAAGTACAAACATGTCCTTCTCATTTAATGATTTTGAACACAAGTCTTTGAAGAAACGACTAAGATCCGTCAAAGCATCCCATATTGGTTTATCAAGCATATCCCGAAATGTTATAGGCATGAGTCTCTCCATGAACACATGACAGTCATGATTCTTCATCCCTTGCAATTTCCCACCCGTAACACACCTTGCAATGTTTGACGCATATCTATCTGGTAGTTTCAGAGACTTAACCCATGTGCACACATCTTCAACTTGCTTTTTGGACAATGTGTACCTTGCATGCGGTTTGACAATCTTACCATTAGGAGATTCATAAAGTTCTAATCTAGGACGCTTACAAATATCTTTCATGTCCAAACGTGCCTTATCGTTATCTTTTGTCTTCCCCGTAACATTCATCACAGTGTTAAACACATTGTCAAACACGTTCTTCTCAATATGCATCACATCTAGATTATGACGAATCAAATTTGTAGACCAATAGTATGTTCAAATATAAGCATGTCAAATACAAAATGTAAAGAACAAAGAAAGCGAGTACGACAAATTGCCTGAACACAGTTTTCTATAGATTAACACAAGACACGCTAAAAAGGGGTTTTCACATAAAGAAATTAAGACAGCAAGCTCCATAAGCAGTTCATAATTCTAGTTATTGACACCGCTTATGATTGAAATATTCCAAGGTTTGGTACTAACATAATTCACCTTCTTCCATATATACTTATATCTTTACTCGAGCATAGTGACTGAGGGGGGAATCATCCTCTATTCTAGGGCATAAAAATAATTTCTAATTTCCAGATGCCAACTACCACAGACGTCAACAAAACACCATTACAAAATACAAAAATAAATGAAATGAAGAATACACTCTGATAACATATATCAGAACATCAATATTAAGTTTTAGGATATGTAGTGTAACTTTTTTGGCATCACAAGTTCAATAAACTATGAATAGGAAAATTAAAACCAAAAGGACTAATAAAACATCCTTGCAAAAGGACTAATTAAGTTGCAAAATTTATACAGTTTCCTTACCTCTGACAGCGAAATTGACAGTCAAGAGGAGAGACGGTGGCAGAGTGGGCGAGGTGGTGGTGGGTGGGCGACGGTTGCAACAGTGGCGACGGTGGCGTGGCCTTCTCCCTCTTCTTCCCCTTCTCTCTTTTCTTTCTCCCTCTTTTTTTTTCTCTTCTGATTCAGCTACTGTCGAGCGAGGTCTGCCTGATAGATTAAAAGAATCAGCGATCGTGAATAGCGACCGCATGCGGTCGCTGACTATTTAATCATGTGGAAGTATTAGCGACCGTATGGGATCGCTGATTGTGAGAGGTCGCAAAAAAATAGGGCGCCAATATTTCCAGCCAATTTTTAGGCGGTAAAATTGTAATAGCGACCGCATTTGGTCGCTAAAATAAAACAGTGATTACATTCATTTGCGGTCGCCACTAGCGGTCGCTAATAATAGTATCTGTGACCGGAGGTGCAGTCGCTGATATTGTTGGTCGCTGTTAGAGTATTTTCTTGTAGTGGTAGTGCTCGTAGATATACTCAGCAAGTTGATGTGCATAACCCTGCCTTATGATGACACGAAGATGTATGTCATTAGACATCTTGTATGATAGTGGCAAATCACATCCTTCCAACGTTGGGTTCGCCTCACCCTATTTGATTCACCAAATATAACTACTAAATGATGTATAAAATACAACACACTTTTCTATACTGTTTAGGGAGAACTCCACAGCTATAGACCACCATTCTATTCCCTTGTTACCCCCGCTCGACCTAGCTACACTCTTATTACCTGAAAGGAATTGTGAAGCAAAAGGATGAGCTCAACTAGCCCAGTAAAGAATATCATGACTAAAGGTAAATAAATTATCAATAGCCTTCAACAGTAATAAATCAGAGATTTAGAACATATGGTAGATGATAAAATTTTTCAACCATAGTTGCAGCGGAACGAACAATCCAGTAGAAGAGTCAAATAGACCATAAAGTATATTATCTTCTCCATGTTAAAAATCCACCAATAATATTTTATCCTTGTAACATCAATCAACAGTTCTGGTTCACAATTATATGAATTACTCATAATCATAATTGTGATTTTAAATTCCTCTTCGCATCTAGGACGAAGATAATTTTTATCATATGTCTTTACCTGAAATATCAAAGATCATGGTTATACCAAACCACAGTTTCTGTTCATAATCATACTAATAAATTTATCTTTGCACTACGGGCTAAAGATATTCATCAATAATTCATCTTTGCACTACAGGCCAAAGATGTGAGATCTCAAATTTTATGAAATGAAAGTATTCAATTTTCTTATAATTATTATTTTATTTCGTAAATGGTTAAATTGATAAAAGTTTCAAGTTAAGGGTGATATGTGAATTTTTTTTAAAGTAGATAAGTTGTCATAAAATATCGAGTTACTATTCACGAGTTACTATTCATGAGTTACTATTCACCCGTAAGATATATTTCTTTTTGGTCCAAATCATTTTTGGGTACAATATTATTCCATGAGGAGATGTGCTAATTTTTCAGACCGTTGGTTGAAATTATATTAGTAAATTAATATGGATCGCTGGTTAAAAGTTTTAATAGTGAATCAGTATGGACCGTTGTTTTAAAATTTTAATAGTGAATCAGTATGGACCGTTGCTTTAAAGTTTTAATAGTGAATCAGTATGGACCGTTGCTTTAAGTTTTAATAGTAAATCAATATGGACCGTCCGTTTAAAAATAAATCAATCTGGGCCGTTCATGAATTTGTTACTATACAGTCCATTTTTCTATAAATAGAAGCTCATTCCTTCATTATTTCTTACGAACTCACTGAAATTTTAGAGAGAAAAAATTATAGAGAGAGAAGAAAAGTGTTCTGCTACTTCACTACTCCTATATCCAGTACTCTTCCTTTCAAGGTAAGGGATAGTAAGGGATATTATTTGTTGTACTAGTAAAGGGTATTCTTTCTTTCTTATTCATGAAGAGAACTTCTGTTATTTCATTCTTTATTACACTGATGGAATACCTGGTGGTTAAAATATAGTAATACGCGTGGTTGCACAGTAGCACACGGTATTGTACAGTATTTTTGAATTATTGATCCTTACGTAAGAAGACACTACTCAATAATTGTTACAGTAGTTACTGTTTAATATTTTATTTTATTAATTCAATAATTGCTGCATTGATAGTTTATATTATTGTTGTTTCAATAATTCATATTATTTGAATAATATTATTAGATAGCATTATTGACAATATCTAGAAAGTTCTGTCAATGAGAGGTTTGGTCACCTAATTGTGCGCCAGTAAGGAGAAATCCTTATTGGAAAGTCCTCTTTCCTGGGAACGGCCTGGTTATCATAATTGTGATTTTATAATATTATTTATGAATAATTAATTATTGATTTATATGATAAGGAAATATTTATTTGATGTGGATATAAATGATGAATTTATTTATGTGGTTATTATTGAAGAAATTAATGTTGAGGTGTTTTATCAGTATTTCTGTGACGACACCAAAATAGGTCCATTCCACCCAACCCATTCTGAGTCGTCAAATACATGGTACAGAAAACAATTGCAACTTTATTACAACAATTGTCGTGCAAAATACAACAACACATATGTTGTGAGTTTGGATACAAATATATACCAAATGTGACATTGAACACCATCATGTATCAGCACCTCACAAAGGTACCTTACATAAAGGTACAGTCAAAAACTGTTTTAGAAACTAGAATCTTTGGGAAGTGCTCAAGGAAACCTTCGTACATGGGAGCCCATGCTTCTAGGTTATGATAGATATCATATGGCCACAGAATTATCCTTGGTTGACCCAATAGACCCCAAAGAAAAATGAGAAGATTACTATCATATTCTTCCCAATGGTGAGTCTTCTCTTGACTTATCATTATCTCCACTGTCTCTAATTGAGAATTATACTTCAAACAAACACCAAGATTATATAGGTAGTGCCCATAGATATACTCAGCAAGTGGATGAGCACAACCCTGTTTTATGATGACACGAGGTTGTATGTCATTAGACATCTTGTATGATAGTGACAAAACACCCTTCCAACGTTGGGTTCGCCTCACCCTATTTTCTTCACCAAATATAACTACTAAATGATGACCACCGTTCTATTCCCTTGTTACCCCCGCTCGACCCAGCTACACTCTTATTACCTGAAAGGAATTGTGAAGCAAAAGGGTGAGCACAACTAGCTCAGTAAAGAATATCATGACTAAAGATAATTAAATTATCAATAGCCTTCATCAATAATAAATCAGAGATTTAGAACATATGGTAAATGATAAAAATTTCAACCATAGTTGCAGCGGAACGAGCAATCCATTAGAAGAGTCAAATAGACTATAAAGTCTATTATCTTCTCCATGTTAAAAATCCACCAACAATGTTTTATCCATGTAACATCACTCAACAGTTCCTTTCCACAATCATATGAATAACTCATAATCATAATTGTGACTATAAATTTTTCTTCGCACCCAGGACGAAGAATATTTTCATCACCTGTCTTTACCTGAAACATCAAAGATCATGGTTATACCAAATCACAGTTCCTGTTTATAATCATACTAACAAATCCATTTTTGCACTACGGGCCAAAGATATTCATCAACAAACCATCTTTGCACTACGGGCCAAAGATATTCAACAACAGTTCATCTTTGCACTACAGGCCAAAGATATTCATCAACAGGCCATCTTTGCACTACATGCCAAAGATATTCATCAACAATTCATATTTGCACTACAGGCCAAATATATTCATATCTCAAAGAAATATATAATCATTTCAGAATTTATATAAACAATAATTATAACCATGTTGATCAATTCACCTTTGCACTTAAGCTTAAGATATTCAATTATAAATTCAATGGTCATGATCATACCAGTCACAATTCAACTTTGCACTACAGGCCAAAGAGAACCCTAGTCATGATCATACCAATAATCTACCCATCTTTACACTCCAGTGAAAGAGAATTTCAACATCAGGGTTATAAAAATGTTATATATGATGATAAAAATAATATGATCAACATATAGTTTTAATCTCAAGAGTAATATTCGTAACTCATGAATAGTAAATCGTGAATAGTAACTCATGAATAGTAACCCCGACACAAAAGATAGAAATTCCACAATAAAATCCATACCAATATTTCGGTATAATGATATTGAAAGAATAACATTACTTAAATTTATAAACAATTTATTTTAATTGTTTACACTTTACTAATTAATGCATTTAATCATCATAAAATGCCAACTCTTACAATTTCATCATCAATAACCAAAACCCTCATCAAAAATCTGCATATACCTCATATAGGATTCTCAAGCCATAAAATCCTATTTTTCAATTTTCTTACTTCACAAAACATATTTAATTCATTTACTCATAACTAGACTATTTTCATGAAAAATACCAAATCAGTTCCAAAAATATTTCTTTTCTGGAATTTAGCATAATATAGTCCCATAGTGAACATATATTTTTCTCAGAATTTTTAAAAGTCATTTACTATTTTTCATATGGCCAAAATAGCCGAATATTTAGACATTTATCAAAAATTGTACTTTTGTCTAAAAATTCTGAAATTCACAGAGTATACTTCTATCATATACATGTACTCCCAATAAAAATTTCATCAATTTTGGAGTTAACCACAAGGAATTATAAGCGTTACTTTTAAAATAGTCTTTTCTCATAAAATTCATAACTCTCAATCTATACATCCAAAAATCACCATTTTTGGACACAATCAATAAAACTCATCAAAATATCATTTCAAATTTTTCCAGAATTTTTGAAGATCAGAAAAATTACGAAACTGAAAATCATAACAACCCTTAAAATCTTACTATCCCTTACAATCCCTTACTATCCCTTACAATCCCTTACTATCCCTTACTATCCCTTACTTCAAAAGAACAGTACTTCTGATTGGATATCGGATATGACGCTGAAGGAAACTCGCACTGATGAATAGCAACTCACCAAGTATCTAAATACTCACAAAATACACTCAATAATCTAGAGAGAGAAAGAGAGAAAGCTTATGTTTCTGGTGTGATTTTCAATTCTAACTTAGCCCTCTATTTATAGGAAAATTTTGGTAGGTTTGACCTGCAACCTGATGGCTTTACCTGCTACTATTCCCACCCACCACATTTGAAATATAATTCAGCACATTTCTTCACCAACCACAAGTGGGGCCCACCAATTCTAGAATTTTCCACCAAAATGATAAACTCCGAAAATTCAACAATTTCTGAACCAGTCATCTCGTAAAATTCATAACAAATCATACGTTCATTTTTAACGGTTCAAAATTTGTGGGCATATACTCAACTTATATATGTATAACATATCCAAAAATTACCACGATCCAACGGTCGGATTAAAAATTATAACCCCCGCAAAATATCTCAAAAACCCTGATTTTTAATACCTCCATTCCGACAAAAATACGGATAAAAACCTCAACATTAACTCCTTCATTTTTTAACCACAAAAATATATCCCTCATTTATATCCACATAAAATAAATATTTTCTTATCATATGAATCAATAATTAATTATTCACAAATAATATTACAGAATCACATTTATGACAACCAGGCCGTTCCCAGGAAAGAGGGGGCTTTCCAATAAGGATTTCTCCTTACTGGCGCGCAATTAGATGACCAAACCTCTCCTTAGACAGAACTTTCTAGACATTGCCAATAATGTTATCTAATAATATTATTCAAATAATATGAATTATTGATCTGATAAAGGAAAATACTGTGCAGCAACAATTATTGAACAACAATAATATAAAATTTCAACGTAGCAATTATTGAATCAATAAAATAAAATATTGAACAGTAATTACTGTAACAATTATTGAGTAGTGCCTTCTTACGTAAGAATCAATAATTTCAAAAATACTATGCAATACCGTGTGCTACTGTGCAATAACGCGTATTACTGTATTTTAACCACCGGGTATTCCAACAGTGTTAACGGTAACAACTACGTCGTTATTTGTAAAAACTCAAATTTGTCGTTTTCTTCACCCGACAGTTATTCGTTATGGGGCCCACAAATAGCTGCGCCGTCGTACGAATATTCCCCGACAGAAAGAATATTCCACGACCAAACGAATATTCCCCGACAACAATGATTATTTTATAACCACTTGTGTATTTTGAAAAAAAATCATATATCACCCTTAACTTTAACATTTATCAATTTAACCATTTACTGAATAGTAATTATAAGAAAAATTGAATACTTTTATTTCATAAAATTCGGGGTCTTACAATCTCCCCTCCTTATGAAATTTCGTCCCCGAAATTTACGTACCTGGTATTTCAAAGAGTTGAGAATACCTTCCTTTCATTTCAGATTCCATCTTCCCTGTCATCATAATTTCTCCATTGCTCATCTCCTGTATTTCAAATATCATTCTAGAATACAGCTTCAAAATAAGGGTTAATTGAACAAATTAACATATCACATAATATCCCGATATTATGACTGACCAACAAATAAGCTTAGGTAGGACACACTAGCGAATGATTTACTCATCTCTCCCCTCCTAGTTATATTTCCCGATCTCCGCCAGAGATCATATCCCTAAGCTCTGATACCACCTGTGACGACACCAAAATAGGTCCATTCCACCCAACCCATTCTGAGTCGTCAAATACATGGTACAGAAAACAATTGCAACTTTATTACAACAATTGTCGTGCAAAATACAACAACACATATGCTGTGAGTTTGGATACAAATATATACCAAATGTGACATTGAACCCATCATGTACATCACCTCACAAAGGTACCTTACATAAAGGTATAGTCAAAAACTGTTTTAGAAATTAGAATCTTTGGGAAGTGCTCAAGGAAACCTTCGTACATGGGAGGCCACGCGTCTAGGTTATGATAGATATCATATGGCCACAGAATTATCCTTGGTTGACCCAATAGACCCCAAAGAAAAACGAGAAGATTACTATCATATTCTTCCCAATGGTGAGTCTTCTCTTGACTTATCATTATCTCCACTGTCTCTAATTGAGAATTATACTTCAAACAAACACCAAGATTATATAGGTAGTGCCCATAGATATACTCAGCAAGTGGATGAGCACAACCCTGTCTTATGATGACACGAGGTTGTATGTCATTAGACATCTTGTATGATAGTGACAAAACACCCTTCCAACGTTGGGTTCGCCTCACCCTATTTTCTTCACCAAATATAACTACTAAATGATGACCACCGTTCTATTCCCTTGTTACCCCCGCTCGACCCAGCTACACTCTTATTACCTGAAAGGAATTGTGAAGCAAAAGGGTGAGCACAACTAGCTCAGTAAAGAATATCATGACTAAAGATAATTAAATTATCAATAGCCTTCATCAATAATAAATCAGAGATTTAGAACATATGGTAAATGATAAAAATTTCAACCATAGTTGCAGCGGAACGAGCAATCCATTAGAAGAGTCAAATAGACTATAAAGTCTATTATCTTCTCCATGTTAAAAATCCACCAACAATGTTTTATCCATGTAACATCACTCAACAGTTCCTTTCCACAATCATATGAATAACTCATAATCATAATTGTGACTATAAATTTTTCTTCGCACCCAGGACGAAGAATATTTTCATCACCTGTCTTTACCTGAAACATCAAAGATCATGGTTATACCAAATCACAGTTCCTGTTTATAATCATACTAACAAATCCATCTTTGCACTACGGGCCAAAGATATTCATCAACAAACCATCTTTGCACTACGGGCCAAAGATATTCAACAACAGTTCATCTTTGCACTACAGGCCAAAGATATTCATCAACAGGCCATCTTTGCACTACATGCCAAAGATATTCATCAACAATTCATATTTGCACTACAGGCCAAATATATTCATATCTCAAAGAAATATATAATCATTTCAGAATTTATATAAACAATAATTATAACCATGTTGATCAATTCACCTTTGCACTTAAGCTTAAGATATTCAATTATAAATTCAATGGTCATGATCATACCAGTCACAATTCAACTTTGCACTACAGGCCAAAGAGAACCCTAGTCATGATCATACCAATAATCTACCCATCTTTACACTCCAGTGAAAGAGAATTTCAACATCAGGGTTATAAAAATGTTATATATGATGATAAAAATAATATGATCAACATATAGTTTTAATCTCAAGAGTAATATTCGTAATTCATGAATAGTAAATCGTGAATAGTAACTCATGAATAGTAACCCCGACACAAAAGATAGAAATTCCACAATAAAATCCATACCAATATTTCGGTATAATGATATTGAAAGAATAACATTACTTAAATTTATAAACAATTTATTTTAATTGTTTACACTTTACTAATTAATGCATTTAATCATCATAAAATGCCAACTCTTACAATTTCATCATCAATAACCAAAACCCTCATCAAAAATCTGCATATACCTCATATAGGATTCTCAAGCCATAAAATCCTATTTTCCAATTTTCTTACTTCACAAAACATATTTAATTCATTTACTCATAACTAGACTATTTTCATGAAAAATACCAAATCAGTTCCAAAAATATTTCTTTTCTGGAATTTAGCATGATATAGTCCCATAGTGAACATATATTTTTCTCAGAATTTTTAAAAGTCATTTACTATTTTTCATATGGCCAAAATAGCCGAATATTTAGACATTTATCAAAAATTGTACTTTTGTCTAAAAATTCTGAAATTTACAGAGTATACTTCTATCATATACATGTACTCCCAATAAAAATTTCATCAATTTTGGAGTTAACCACAAGGAATTATAAGCGTTACTTTTAAAATAGTCTTTTCTCATAAAATTCATAACTCTCAATCTATACATCCAAAAATCACCATTTTTGGACACAATCAATAAAACTCATCAAAATATCATTTCAAATTTTTCCAGAATTTTTGAAGATCAGAAAAATTACGAAACTGAAAATCATAACAACCCTTAAAATTTCTTACTATTCCTTACAATCCCTTACTATCCCTTACAATCCCTTACTATCCCTTACTATCCCTTACTATCCCTTACTTCAAAAGAACAGTACTTCTGATTGGATATCGGATATGACGCTGAAGGAAACTCGCACTGATGAATAGCAACTCACCAAGTATCTAAATACTCACAAAATACACTCAATAATCTAGAGAGAGAAAGAGAGAAAGCTTATGTTTCTGGTGTGATTTTCAATTCTAACTTAGCCCTCTATTTATAGGAAAATTTTGGTAGGTTTGACCTGCAACCTGATGGCTTTACCTGCTACTATTCCCACCCACCACATTTGAAATATAATTCAGCACATTTCTTCACCAACCACAAGTGGGGCCCACCAATTCTAGAATTTTCCACCAAAATGATAAACTCCGAAAATTCAACAATTTCTGAACCAGTCATCTCGTAAAATTCATAACAAATCATACGTTCATTTTTAACGGTTCAAAATTTGTGGGCATATACTCAACTTATATATGTATAACATATCCAAAAATTACCACGATCCAACGGTCGGATTAAAAATTATAACCCCCGCAAAATATCTCAAAAACCCTGATTTTTAATACCTCCATTCCGACAAAAATACGGATAAAAACCTCAACATTAACTCCTTCATTTTTTAACCACAAAAATATATCCCTCATTTATATCCACATAAAATAAATATTTTCTTATCATATGAATCAATAATTAATTATTCACAAATAATATTACAGAATCACATTTATGACAACCAGGCCGTTCCCAGGAAAGAGGGGGCTTTCCAATAAGGATTTCTCCTTACTGGCGCGCAATTAGATGACCAAACCTCTCCTTAGACAGAACTTTCTAGACATTGCCAATAATGTTATCTAATAATATTATTCAAATAATATGAATTATTGATCTGATAAAGGAAAATACTGTGCATCAACAATTATTGAACAACAATAATATAAAATTTCAACGTAGCAATTATTGAATCAATAAAATAAAATATTGAACAGTAATTACTGTAACAATTATTGAGTAGTGCCTTCTTACGTAAGAATCAATAATTTCAAAAATACTATGCAATACCGTGTGCTACTGTGCAATAACGCGTATTACTGTATTTTAACCACCGGGTATTCCAACAGTATTAACAGTAACAACTACGTCGTTATTTGTAAAAACTCAAATTTGTCGTTTTCTTCACCCGACAGTTATTCGTTATGGGGCCCACAAATAGCTGTGCCGTCATACGAATATTCTCCGACAGAAAGAATATTCCACGACCAAACGAATATTCCCCGACAACAATAATTATTTTATAACCACTTGTGTATTTTGAAAAAAAATCATATATCACCCTTAACTTTAACATTTATCAATTTAACCATTTACTGAATAGTAATTATAAGAAAAATTGAATACTTTTATTTCATAAAATTCGGGGTCTTACAATTTCTGTCGGAATGGAGGTATTAAAAATCAAATCAGTATTTTTCAGATATATTGCGTGAGTTATAATTTTAATCCGACCATTGGATCGTTGTAATTTTTGGATATGTTATACATATATAAGTTGAGTATATGTCCACAAATTTTGAACCGTTAAAAATGAACGTATGATTGTTATGAATTTTAAGAGGTGACTGATTCGGAAATTAGGTTTATAAATGATTTTGGTGAAAAATTCTAGAATTGAGTGGGCTCCACTTGTGGTTGGTGAAGAAATGTACTAAATTTTATTTCAAATGTGGTGGGTGACAATAGTAGCAGGTAAAGTAATTAGGTAGTAGGTCAAGTTTGCTTCGACGTGCTAACATTTTCCTATAAATAGAGGGCTAAGTTAGAATTGAAAATCACACCAGAATTCATATATTTTCTCTCTTTCTCTCTCTATATTCTCGAGCGTATTTTGTGAGTATTTTGATACTTTGAGAGTTGCTATTCAGTATAAATTTCTGTCAGCACTATATCCGAAATTCAGTCAGAAGTACGGTTATTCTGAGGTAAGGGATGTTATTTTCTTCGTAAATGATATTATTTCTTTCAATATCATGCCGAAATATTGGTTTGAATTTTTTATCAAATTTGAAACTTTTTGTGTCGGAGTTACTATTCACGTATACGGCACTATTTACGTATATGACACTATTCACGAATACGGCACTATTCACCGAAAAATAAAATTTTCTTCTTTTTATCCAAGATGGCTATTATGGTTACTATCTTTGATTGTATACATGTTTTGATCATTATTTTTGAATTCTGCTTCGAAATTGGTTATTTCGGAGTATTATTGAACTTGGATAAACTGTAATACGAATTCCTAATATTTGTTCTTTTATCTCACTGGATTCGTTTTCTTTAAGATATTTTTCATCATCTTCAGTCCTAAATGATGATATTACTAAATATCTTTGGCCTGTAGTGCAAAGATGAATGATTACTTGATGAATATCTTTAACCCGTAGTGCAAAGATGAACATGTGTTGAGATGAACATGACCAACTGAGTATTATTCTTGAATTTTACTCCACAAAGTAGTATCATGTTGACAATTTGGACGTTATTGATTTCTGGATAAATTAAATTATAAATCTTTAAAATTTATTCTTAAACTTGTTTAATTGAATTATTATATCATTGTCATCATCATCATGTTTATATTCTGTTGAAAGTCATTTGTGGCCTGTAGTGCATAGATGGACTTGGTATGATTATGACCAGGGATTATTCGGTATAATCATGACCGTAATGTTACAAATGATGTGGTAAAAGTCCTCATTAGCCCGTAGTGTATTGATGAACAATTTTTGGTATGATTATGGTCAT
Organism: Panax notoginseng; assembly: GCA_016801055.1. Lineage (NCBI taxonomy): Eukaryota > Viridiplantae > Streptophyta > Magnoliopsida > Apiales > Araliaceae > Panax > Panax notoginseng. Next base: position 213,224,671 of record CM029012.1, read on the forward strand.
GGATTCTCTTCGGCCAAGGGTGCAAAGATGAATTGTTTTATGGCATGATCATGACCATTAATGAAAGCATGATTATCTTTGGCTCGTAGTGCAGGGATGATTCGATGATGTGGATTATTTTTTAAGCTGAATCTCTGCAATAAAATTGATGATAAATCTTTTAAATCATAGAAGATAGTAGGTTTTATGCTCTACTTGACTCTTCTAATGGATTACTTTTTTCGCTGCAGTTGTTGATCTAAAACTTGTTGTCTATTATATTTTATCAGATTTTTCTCTGTTGAAGATTAATGATAATTTGTTGTACATTATCTTAGTCATAATATTTCTTACAGGGCTAGTTGAGCTCATCCTTTCATTCACTGTTCTCTTCAGAAAATGAGAATATAGTTGGAACGAGTCGAGAAACGGAGTGATGGACCAAATGATAGCATTAGTAGTCCTCACTATTCTATGTAATAGTGTGATAATAATTATAATGAGGACTCCTTTTGAGTTTGTATACTCTCTAGTAGACAATATTTGTATTCAAACTCACAGTTTATGTTTAATCGTATTATACACGATATTTGTATTATTAAGTTGTATTTGATTTCTGTACCATGTATCTGGCGACTCAAGATGGATGATGTATACCTAATTTTGGGGGCGTCACAAAAGATATTCAACAACAGTTCATCTTTACACTACGGGCCAAAGATATTCAACAACAGTTCATCTTTACACACAGGCCAAAGATATTCAACAACAGATCATCTTTGCACTACTGGCCAAAGATAATAATATCTCAAAGAAATATATAATAATTTCATAATTTATATAAACAATAATTATAACCATGTTGATCAGTTCACCTTTGCACTTAAGCTAAAGATATTCAATTATAACTTCAATGGTCATGATCATACCAGTCAACAATTTATATTTGCACTACTGGCCAAAGAGAACTCATAGTCACGACTATACCAATAATATACCCATCTTTACACTCAAGTCAAAGAGAAATATCATCATTATATAAAAATGTTATATATGATAATAAAAATAATATGATCAACAACTGCATTTAATTTCAAGAGTAAGATTCATAAATCAACGATAATTTGGTCAGAAAAAAACCTAATTTTGTCGTGAATAGTACCCCGTAAATAGTAACTCGTGAATAGTAACTCATGAATAGTAATTCATGAATAGTAATCCCGACATGAAAAAGGTAGAAATTTCACAATAAAATCTATACCAATATTTCGGTATAATGATATTGAAAGAATAACATTTCTTAAACTTACAAATAATTTATTTTAATTATTTATACTTTACTAAATAATACATTTAATCATCCTAAAATGCCAAACTCATAAGATTTTATAACCAATAATCAAAACCCTTATCAAAAATCTGCATATACCTCATATAGGATTCTCAAGCCATAAAATTCTATTTTTTAATTTTTTTACTTCACATAACATATTTAATTCACTACTCATAACTAGTCTATTTTTAAGAAAAATACCAAATCAGTACAAACAAATTTTTTTTATGAGATTTAACATAATATAGTCCCATATTGAACATATATTTTTCTCTAAATTTTTAAAATTAATTTACTATTTTTCATATGGCCAAAACTGTCGAATATTTAGACATTTATCATAAATTGTACTTTTGTCCAAAAATTCTAAAATTTACAGAGTATACTGCTATTATATACATGTACTCCCAAGAAAAATTTCATTAATTTTAGAGTTAACCATAAGAAGTTATAAGGGTTTACTTTTAAAATAATATTTTCCCATAAAATTCATAACTCCTAATCTATACATCCAAAAATCGTCATTTTTGGACACAATCTAAAAAACTCATCAAATTATTATTTTAAATTTTTTCAGAATTTTTGAGGGTCAGAAAAATTATGAAACTGAAAAACATAATAACACTTACAATCCCTTACCTCAAAAGAGCAGTATTTCTGACTGAAATATTGGATGTAATGCCGACGAAAACTTGCACTGAATTGTAACTCTCAAAGTATCTAAATACTTACTAAAATATGCTTGATAACATAGAGAGAAAACTTATAAATTCTGGTGTGAATTTTATTTCTAACCTAAGCGCCTATTTATAGAAAAATGCTAGAACGCAAAAGGAGACTAAAATAATAAAATATTATAATTTATTTCTTCCTTCCACATACCAACCATTTGAGTCAAACTAGCCATCAAGCATGCCAACCATGGAAAAAAAATAATAGCAGCCCACATGTTTTAAACAACAAAAATGGGTCCCACCCAATTTTAATAAAAATAATTTTATTTTTCAAAACTTCAGTAATTCATAGAAAATAGCTCGTTTCTCAAAAAAATACGAATTTTATGTCCATTCCATACGAAATCGAATTCTCTACAACTTTGCAAAAGAAAGTTTTTCCAAATTCCAAACAAAAAATATCTGAAATCCACAAACGGATGATTTTTAATACCTCTTAAAATTCATAACAAATCATACGTTAATTTTTAACGGTTCAAAATTTGTGGATACATATTTAACTTATATATGTATAACATATTCAAAAATCACAATGATTCAACGGTCGGATTAAAATTATAACTCACGTAATAGGGCTTTAAGAACATCGATTTGATCTTTTAATACCTCCAATTCGATAAAATACTGATAACATACCTCAACATTAATTTCTTCATTTATAACCACATAAATAAATCTATCATTTATATCCACATCAAATAAATATTTTCTTATCATATAAATTAATAATTAATTTTTCACAAATAATATTACAGAATCACAATAATGACAACCAGACAATTCCCAGGAAAGAGGGGGCTTTCCGATAAATATTTCTCCTTACTGGCGCGCAATTAGGTGACCAAACCTCTCCTTGACAGAACTTTCTAGACATTACCAATAATGCTATTTAATAATATTATTCAAATAATATGAATTATTGATATGATAATGAGAAATACTGTGCAGTGACAATTATTGAACAACAATAATATAAAATATCAACGTAGCAATTATTGAATCAATAAAATAAAATATTGAACATTAATTACTGTAATAATTATTGAGTAGTGTCTTCTTACGTAAGAATTCATAATTCAAAAATACTGTCCAATACCGTGTGCTACTGTGCAACAACGCGTATTACTTTACTTTACCCACCGGGTATTTCAACAGTGTTAACGGTAACGATTACGCAGTTATTTATAAAAATTTAAATTTATCATTTTCTTCATCCGACAGTTATTCTGTTTGGGGCCCACAAATGGCTGTGCCGTCGTACGAATATCCCCGACAGAAAGAATATTCCACAACCAAACGAATATTCCCCGACAACAATGAATATTTTATAACCACTTGTTTATTTTAAAAAAATTTGCACATTTTACCCATAACCAAAGTATTATATCAAATTAACACCTTATTATTCACAATAATAAATAAAAGAAATTCGATTTTATTCATTAAAAAATTGGGGTCTTACAACCTCCCCTCCTTATGAAATTTCGTCCCCGAAATTTACGTACCTGGTATTTCGAAGAGTTGAGAATACCTTGGTATCATTTCAAATATTATCTCCCCAGTCATCATGATTTCTCCATTGCTCATCTTCCGTGATAACTTCATTTGGGTTCCTCACTTGTTGGGAAGTCATGACAACCGCTCTCCTTTGAACTACCCGGCTTTGACATGTCTGGGGCAGCATTTGGTGTCATCACTACCGTTGGAATTTACTTTTCTATAAGACATATTCCACCCTCAACTGCTTCGTCGTACTCCTGATTCATGATCTAAATCATCAATCTTCGATCCATATCGAATTGAGGTTGACCGTTCTGTACAGGGTAATTCAAAACTCAATGTTAAGTTCTCCCAATTGCTGTCTAAAAAGAGAAATACATATCATCTATTTTAACCTTCTTAGATCGGACATCTCTTTCCACAATATCAATGCGTCGTGCGACTTTTACCCATGCATCACTCACTCTCACTCGTTCAGTTGTTTCTTCTTTCAGCTCAGATTCTAGTTTTATCATCTTATACTATGCCAAAGAATGCTTCTGTTCAAGCATCACATATCGGGTAACACAAGCTTGAATTGTTACATCCTTTTGCTTCACGACCGTCTGCCGTTCTTCAACCTGTTCTTCTAACTCATGAATACGATTTTGTAATTCTACATTTCGATCATAAAATTCTTCTAATAAATTCTCCTCAGGTTCTTCTTCTTCCTCACTCTCAGCTGCTACCTCTGCGACTAGCTCGGGTGCAACTATTAATTCTTCTCTCACCACAAGAATATCTCTAATTCCTTCTTCGCCTGACATCACATTATCATGGTTGGTGATTATAGGTATGCCCACGGTCTCATTCACTCCATTGTTAACATTCTCAGCTGTTATTCTCAAATACTGCCATAAAACAAAGATTAATTAAACAAATTAACGCATCACATAATATCCGTATATTATGACCGACCAACAAATAAGCTTAGGTAGGACACACTAATGAAGGATTTACTCATCTTTTCCCTCCTAGTTCTATTCCCCAATCTCCGTCAGAGACCATATCCCTAAGCTCTGATACCAACTGTGACAACCCCAAAATAGGTTCATTCCACCAAACCTATTTTGAGTCGCCAAATACATGGTACAGAAAATAACTACAGCTTTATTACAATAATTATCGTGCAAAATACAACAACACATATACTGTGAGTTTTGATACAAATATATACCAACTGTGATTCTCATCCCAACCTTGGATAGCACGTCACAATGACACCTTACATAAAGATATAGTCAAAAACTGTTTTAGAAATTAGAATATTTGGGAAGTACTCAAGGAAACCTTCGTACATGGGAGCCCATGCGTCTAGGTTATGATAGATATCATATGTCCACAGAATTATCCTTGGTTGACCCAATAAACCCCAAAGAAAAACGAGAAGATTACTATCATATTCTTTCCAATAGTGAGTCTTCTCTTGACATATCATTATCTCCACTGTCTCTAATTGAGAGTTATACTTCAACCAAACACCAAGATTATATTGGTAGTGCTCGTAGATATACTCAGCAAGTGGATGTGCACAACCATGTCTTATGATGACACGAGGATGTATGTCATTAGACATCTTGTATGATAGTGGCAAAACACCCTTCCAACGTTGGGTTCACCTCACCCTATTTGATTCACCAAATATAACTACTAAATGATGTATAAAATACAACACACTTTTCTATACTGTTTAGGGAGAACTCCACAGCTAGAGACCACCGTTCTATTTCCTTGTTACCCCCGCTCGACCTAGCTACGCTCTTATTACCTGAAAGGAATTGTGAAGCAAAAGGGTGAGCTCAACTAGCCCAATAAAGAATATCATGACTAAAGATAAATAAATTATCAATAGCCTTCAACAGTAATAAATCAGAGATTTAGAACATATGGTAGATGATAAAAAATTTCAACCATAGTTGCAGCGGAACGAGCAATCCATTAGAAGAATCAAATAGACCATAAAATCTATTATCTTCTCCATGTTAAAAATCCACCAACAATATTTTATCCCTATAACATCAATCAACAGTTCTGGTCCACAATCATATGAATAACTCATAATCATAATTATGATTCTAAATTCCTCTTCGCATCTAGGACGAATATAATTTTTATCATATGTCTTTACTTGAAACATCAAAAATCATGGTTATACCAAATCACAGTTCATGTTCATAATCATACTAATAAATTCATCTTTGCACTACGGCCCAAAGATATTCATCAATAGTTCATCTTTGCACTACAGGCCAAAGATATTCAACAACAGATCATCTTTGCACTACTGGCCAAAGATATTAATATCTCAAAGAAATATATAATCATTTCAGAATTTGTATAAACAATAATTATAACCATGTTGATCAATTCGCCTTTGCACTTAAGCTAAAAATATTCAATTATAACTTCAATGATCATGATCATACCAGTCAACAATTCATCTTTGCACTACTGGCCAAAGAGAACCTATAGTCACGACCATACCAATAATCTACCCATCTTTACACTCAAGTCAAAGAGAAATATCATCATTAGGGTTATAAAAATATTATATATGATAATAAAAATAATATGATCAACAACTGCATTTAATTTCAAGAGTAAGATTCATAAATTAACGATAATTTGGTCAGAAAAAAAAACCCAATTTTGTCGTGAATAGTATCCCGTGAATATTAACTCGTGAATAGTAACTCGTGAATAGTAACTCATGAATAGGATAGAAATTCAACAATAAAATCTATACCAATATTTCAGTATAATGATATTGAAAGAAAAACATTTCTTAAACTTATAAATAATTTATTTTAATTATTTTCACTTTACTAAATAATACATTTAATCATCATAAAATGTCAAACTCATAAGATTTCATAACCAATAACCAAAACCCTCATAAAAAATCTGCATATACCTCATATAGGATTCTCAAGCCATAAAATCCTATTTTCTAATTTTCTTACTTCACATAACATATTTAATTCATTTACTCATAACTAGTCCATTTTCATGAAAAATACCAAATCAGTACAAACAAATTTTCTTTTCTGAGATTTAGAAGAATATAGTCTCATATTGAATATATATTTTTCTCGAAATTTTTAAAATTCATTTACTATTTTTCATATGGCCAAAACTGCAGAATATTTAGACATTTATCATAAATTGTACTTTTGTCCAAAAATTCCAAAATTTACAGAGTATACTGCTATTATATACATGTACTCCCAATAAAAATTTCACCAATTTTGGAGTTAATCACAAGGAGTTATAAGGGTTTACTTTTAAAATAGTTTTTTCCCATAAAATTCATAACTCCTAATCTATACATCCAAAAATCGTCATTTTTGGACACAATCTAGAAAACTCATCAAATTATCATTTCAAATTTTTCCAGAATTTTTGAGGGTCAAAAAAATTATGAAACTGAAAAACATAATAACCCTTATAATCCCTTACCTCAAAAGAGCAGTATTTCTGACTGGAATATCGGATGTAATACCGACGAAAACTTGCACTGAATAACAACTCTCAAAGTATCTAAATACTTACTAAAATACGCTCGATAATATATAGAGAAAACTTATGAATTCTGGTGTGATTTTCAATTCTAACCTAAGTGCCTATTTATAGAAAAATGCTAGAACGCCAAAGGAGACTAAAATAATAAAATATTATTATTTATTTCTTCCTTCCACGTACCAACCATTTGAGTCAAACTAGCCATCAAGCATGCCAACCTTGGAAAAAAAATAATAGCAGCCCACATGTTTTAAACAACAAAAGTGGGTCCCACTCAATTTTAATAAAAATCATTTTATTTTTTGAAACTTCAGTAATTCATAAAAAATAGCCCGTTTATTAAAAAAATACGAATTTTATGTCCATTCCATACGAAATCGATATCTCTACAACTTTGCAGAACAAAGTTTTTTCAAATTCCAAAAAAAAAATATCTGAAATCCACAAACGGATGATTTTTAATACCTCTTAAAATTCATAACAAATCATACGTTAATTTTTAACGGTTCAAAATTTGTGGATATATATTTAACTTATATATGTATAACATATCCAAAAATCACAATGATTCAACGGTCGGATTAAAATTATAACTCACGCAATAGGGCTTTAAGAACACCGATTTAATCTTTTAATACCTCCAATCCGACAAAATACTGATAAAACACCTCAATATTAATTCCTTCATTTATAACCATATAAATAAATCTATCATTTATATCCACATCAAATAAATATTTTCTTATCATATAAATCAATAATTAATTTTTCACAAATAATATTACAGAATCACAATAATAACAACCAGACAGTTTCCAAGAAAGAGGGGGCTTTCCGATAAGAATTTCTCCTTATTGGCGCGCAATTAGGTGACCAAACCTCTCATTGACAGAACTTTCTAGATATTGCCAATAATGCTATCTAATAATATTATTCAAATAATATGAATTGTTGATCTGATAATGAGAAATACTGTGCAGTGACAATTATTGAACAACAATAATATAAAATATCAACGTAGTAATTATTGAATCAATAAAATAAAATATTAAACAGTAATTATTGTAACAATTATTGAGTAGTGTCTTCTTACGTAAGAATCCATAATTCAAAAATACTGTGCAATACCGTGTGCTACTGTGCAACAACGCGTATTACTTTACTTTACCCACCGGGTATTCCAACAGTGTTAACGGTAACAATTACGCCGTTATTTATAAAATTTTAAATTTGTCATTTTTTTCATCCGACAGTTATTCTGTTATGGGGCCCACAAATGGCTGTGCCGTCGTACGAATATTCTCTGACAGAAAGAATATTCCACGACCAAACGAATATTTTTCAACAACAATGAATTTTTTATAACCACTTGTTTATTTTAAAAAATTTGCACATTTTACCCATAACCAAAAGCATTATATCAAATTAACACCTTATTATTCACAATAATAAATAGAAGAAATTCAATTTTATTCATTAAAAAGTTGGGGTCTTACACTAATAATCTCAACACAATAGAAATATCAATTTCATCTTTAATCAACACGCACTTATTCATCATTAATATTATAACTCACAATATTTAACAACCAGATCATTCTTCAGAAAAGAAGGGACTTTTCGATAAGGATTTCTCCCTATTGGCGCGCAATTAGGTGACCAAACCCCTTTACTCGATAGAACTTTCTAGACATCGTCAATAATACAAATAATAATATGAATAACTTTGTCGTCTCAATTATTGATTTAATAATATAAAATATTATGCAGATGATACTATGATAATAATTGAATCAATAATATGAGAGATATTATGCAGCAATTACTGTAGTAATAATTGAGTATAACTGAGTGACTTCTCACGTAAGCATCAATAATCAATACCGTGTGCTACTATGCAACCACACGTATTACTGTACTTTTACCATTGGGTATTTCAACAGTCTGACGGTAAAACGTTCGTCGTTATTTTTATAAAAAGATATTTTTGTCGTTTTCTAACTCCAACAGTAATTCTGTTGTGGAGTCCACCAATGATTGTGCCGTCGTACGAATATTCTCTGTTAAAATAAATATTATTCGAGCAAACGAATATTCCCCGACACAACGAATATTTTATGACAACTTGCTTACTTTGTAAAAAATTTCACAAATCACTCTTAACTTTAACCTTTTATCAATTTAACCATTTACTAAATAGAATAATAATTATAAGAAAATTGAATACTTTCATTTCATAAAATTCGAGGTCTTACAGGCGAGACTCTATGTGTGTTAGTATTCTATTAGTCAATTGACTAATTTACCAAAAAATATACTTCATACTAACCGGATCCCTCCTCCACACTAAGTTCTGACACTGCAAAACACGTTCTCGCGACCCCGTGGAACACCTTTGGTGTATGATGTTGTTAGTGGCTGGAAAAAAGATAGAGTATCAATTGTAAATTGTGTGTGTATTAAGTGATATTTTTTTATAATTCATATCAATATCATGTATTGATAAGTTTCGCAATTATAATTAGACATAAATTTATCGCAATGTATTGCATGACATTTATCAATAGAAATAAACTCAACATTTTCATGAAGTAAAAACATTTTATCTTCTCCATACTTGGGGATTATATAGTTACGAGAAACAATAAGTGCAAAGGATAAATTTATAACATAATCATTTTAATAGTCTAAAAAAGAACAAAATACAATTATTTTAGTACAATAATTTTTTAAAAAAACTACAGATAATTCAGGATTGAGAAAATAATATTCAATGAGACCCGTGGCTTGTACGGATTCACCTACTTGTTCCTAGGGCTGTAAATAGCAACCGAAAAATTCGTATTCGTCCGCATCCGTATTCGAAAAAAAACGGATATTATTCGCATTCGGAAAAAAACGGATATATCCGTATTCGGTTTAAATGTATCCGTAAATAAACGAATACGAATACGGATATAGACGCATTCGTATTCGATTAACATCCGTCCGTAAATATTTCGGCAGATACGGATATCCGAAATTCGTATCCGAATAACTTATATATATATATATATATATATACACACACAATATACACACACACATATATATATTAATAACTTACATTCATTAATTAATCACTTATATTCTTGTATGATAATATTCAATGAAGGATGATCAATGGTGTATGCATCAAGTTAAGTTAGGATGCAAATTAATCTTGTAATTTTTATGATGATGTGTTTGATATTTTCCTCCCCTTATGATTAGGATGTTTAATTAATATGTATGGTTTAATTATTAAATTGTGTTTAATTAATATGTATGATTTAAACTTTAATTTTTTTTTTCGTAAATATTGTGAATGAATTTTATATTAGGTTACTGATAAACGAATTCGGATATCTGAATAATTTATCTATTCGGATAAAATAAACGGTAACGGATATTATCCGTATTCGAATATTTTTCCGAATACCGGATACGGATAATATTTTTAAAATCCGCCGGATACCGGATACAGATACGGATAGCGAATTGGTTTTTCGGATACGAATACGGATATACCTGTATCCGTATCCGTTTAATACCGTTTACACCCCTACTTATTCCAATAAATTCACATCATAATTTGATGGAGCCATTGCTAAGGCTGTAAAATGAGCAAATAGTTCGGGCTCGATTTGTATTCACTCGACTAAAAATTTGATTCGAGCTCGACTCGAAATATAAATGAATCAAATATGTGTAAATTTTAATGTTCAATAAATTACTCGAATCTCCTCAAATTATAATTTTCTATTAATACTCGGATCATATTCGTTCGAAAAGTTCAAACTGCTCAGAATCATGCTCGACTTGGTAGCTAAATAAGCTTCTATCAAACTTTATTTTATACTCGATAAATTTTATGAACCAAATCTGAGTAATTCAATACTCGGTTAAACTCAGTTCGTTTACACCTTTACGCTCTGTTTCTGAGTTTTAAAATGAACAGAAAAAAAAAAGAAAAAATGGTCGAAAAATTTGAGTTTTCTTTCTCATTCCTATGTTTCTGAGTTTTTTAATAAACTGAAAAGAAAAGAAATGGATAGAAAACCTGGCCACTTTTCCTGTCAAAGTTTTCCGTTTAAAATTGGTCTGATTTAGACGGAAAAGAAATTGGAATAAGTAATATTTTTATAATTTTCATATTATCCCCAACTTTTAATATAATAAATTTTAAATTACAACTCATGTCCCCAATTTATTTTTATCTACTAAACTTAATGTACAATACTAACAAGAAAGGGAAATTATTTTTTTTTGTTCGGTCACAGATATTATATGGTCCCATATTTATTTATGGCCTCCAATTTCATCATTCTACATTGATGCAGAAATAGACAAACAAAATAAGTTCAATATTCGTTTTTGAACTAAAGGTGTTATTTTATTTTATTTTAAATATATATAGAAAAGAAAGATATTATATTTTTACAGATACACATTAAACTTTTATAAGCTTGTATGAATAGAATAAAGTGTGATAAAAAAAATTAAAAGAATTGTAGAAGAATATATCGTAAATTCAATTAAAAGTTTTATTAAAAAATTAAGTAAAAATGGGAGGAAATGTATTTGGATATTTGAATATAGATTTTTTCTTTGATTGAATTTATCTTGCATATTTTTATTCATAGTTTAATGGTTATAATTAATAGAAAGGTAAATTTATAAAAGTGATATTTTTATTTTCTTTCCATTGGAACTCAAAAATGCAAGATTTTTTTTTTAAATTTTCTATTATTTTCTATTAAAAACTCATAAACAGCACAAAGAAAAATTTCAAATTTTTTAATTTTTTTTTCCGTTCTAATTTAAATTTTCTATTTTTTTTTCTGTCCAAAACTCATAAACATAATGCTAGTGCCCATTGGACTATTAAAAAAATCGAAAAAATGAAAAAGGGTAAAAAAATGAAAAGTAAAAATTAAGAAAATAGAGTTTGTTGTAAAGGATGAGAGAAGTAAAACGGGACGGACACCTCGAAATTCTCACCAATTTCTTCGTCCTTAAAATTTACATTTCTTCCCCCAACCAAACAACCAACCAACAGCCTTCACTTATTTTTCTCAATCAACTTTTTCTTCTGTCGTCTTCATTTTCTCTCTCTTAAATGAAGGCAGCCATGTGGAGATCCGTACAAGCATCTCTCAGAAGAGGCTATTCCGCCTCTTCATCCTTTCACATCATTCGCCGTAGTTTCTCATCGGAGCCTGCACCCGGGCGTAAAGTTGCCGTGCTGGGTGCCGCCGGCGGGATCGGACAGCCGCTCGCTCTGCTTATGAAGCTCAACCCCCTCGTGTCTCAGCTTGGTCTCTATGATATTGCCGGAACTCCCGGTGTCGCGGCCGACGTCAGCCACATTAATACCAGATCTGAGGTATCCTGTGTCTAAAATTATAGAGTATTTCTCTTTAGGGTTTGTGTAATTTCCTATTGTTTCATTTCATTTTGTTTTAATTATTGTTTTTTAAAAGTAAAGTTTTGAATTTTGTTGAATATTTCCGTAATTATTAACTTCGCTGTTCACTTATCCAGTATCATTGACATGGCTCATTTTTCTGTATCTGTTTGTTTGGTATTTTTCTGTATCTGTTTGTTTGGTTTTAACTATCCATGTACTGATTTTGGTTCTGTTTAGGTTCAGTGTTATCGTTTGTCATTTTATTTGAGTATAAATATCCTTTCAAATTTTTTGATTTTATGCATTAATGTTCAAGTTAAAATGGTAATTTGGAATATTACCAAATTCAATACTTTAATTTTCAAATTACATCCATATTCAGGGCAAATGAACTATTTTGTTTTTTAGCTTAGATTACGTGTTTAATTCTCTTGCGTTCCAATTCCGTTACTCATCTATGTGATTGCATGTTTGCATAGGTTGCTGGGTACGTGGGGGAAGAGCAGCTAGGGAAGGCACTGGAGGGATGTGATGTTGTCATCATTCCAGCTGGTGTGCCAAGAAAGCCTGGCATGACTCGTGATGATCTCTTCAACATCAATGCTGGCATTGTTAAAGGATTATGCACTGCAATTGCCAAGTATTGCCCTAATGTGCGTGCTTCCACACCATTCTTGTTGATAGGTTCAGTTTAAGTTTCTTTTGTTAGTTTGAGGAATATATGGTTTTCACATTCTCATTTGCATTTGAAATTTTTGTGAGTTTCAGGCACTTGTTAATATGATAAGTAACCCTGTCAATTCTACGGTCCCAATTGCTGCTGAAGTTTTCAAGAAAGCAGGGACATATGATGAAAATAAATTGTTTGGTGTGACTACACTTGATGTTGTTAGGGCTAAGACTTTCTATGCTGGAAAGGCCAATGTCAATGTTGCAGGTATCCTCACTACTTACAGAATTGAAATTCCTAATCCCTTATTTACTTGAGGTCAACTTGTGAACTTCTACTTCTTTGTTCCAGATGTCAATGTGCCTGTCGTGGGCGGTCATGCTGGCATAACTATTCTCCCGTTGTTTTCACAAGTACGTTGCTCATTCTATATTGATTTCTGCATTTTGTGAAATTTGGTGTTTCCTGTTTGTGGTCTTTTGTTTATTTATATTTTATTTGTATGTTTAAATGCCAATAGGCGATGCCAAAAGCCAATAACTTGTCTGACGAAGTAATTACGGCTCTCACAAAGCGTACACAAGATGGTGGGACAGAAGTTGTGGAAGCGAAGGCCGGAAAGGGCTCAGCTACGCTCTCAATGGCGTAAGTATAAATTGATGCCATTTTATTAGTATGTATTTTGATGTGCCCATCAAAGAAAAATGAGTTCGGTTAGCCGTAGAATTATCCAGTATGTATCATATATAGATATTTAGATAGTGATTAGTTGCTTTCATTTTTATCAGCTATTTTTGTCATGGATAGAGATGTTTCTTCGTTTTGAACAGCTAAACAACTAAAAATTGTTTCTTTCATAAGAAGATGGGCAGCTTACTCGTTTATCACTTATTTTCTTATCCTTAAAGGAATATCTAAAATTGCATTTAAACTCGAGAGGTTGGCTTTAGGCTATTATGCTTATAAGCTGGTGCAGATTCCTGGTAGTGCTTCTGAAATTCTGAGATTGTATTCTTGTTAGTATATTTATTCGTACATGTGTTAACATGTGTAGACCTTTCCTCTCTCTCTCCCTCAAATTTTATGTAAAAATAGTTTACGAATAGTTACTCTCTTTTTGACAGTTATGCTGGAGCGATATTTGCTGATGCTTGTTTGAAGGGACTTAATGGAGTTCCAGATGTTGTCGAATGTTCATTTGTACAGTCAAGCATAACTGAACTACCTTTCTTCGCATCTAAGGTACTTAACCTCAGTTTAACCCTTATATATATAAAGCTTGACTGTGAACATTTGTTTTCTGTATTGATGGTAGTAATTGATGGACAACTTTTTATTACGATTAGTTAATAGTTGATTAATGTTTAATTCTCATCATTTATGTGAAAATTTTGTGGTTAAAACTTGAAAGAAGTTAAGGCATTGGTCAGGTATTTGCATGTAAAAAATTTGTGCAAGCGTTTGACAGTGGCAACCATTTACCATTTATGCCTTTATGCATATTCAATTTTTGAACAAACAACAAAGTGTAGCCAATTCTGAGATCCTTCCCCTTGAAAATTGTTTCTTCCATTCACTCCCATTGTCCTAAGTTACATTTCCAGTAATGAAAATAAGAGAAACTCCTGCAAATATGAATTTCTGCATATAGTCTGTTTATCACGTCATTAACATCACATGTTGATAGGCAAACACGGAGTTGATTTTCGTAATTCTAATGTTTTTTTTTGATTTACAATCTTCTATTGTAATTCAAATTTGACATTTGAATGCGAGGTTAACATGAATTGTATGCTATAGTGATGCATGACTTGTGCAATTTAAGCTACTAACGTACTTCATTACTTAATTGTGACCTTCTACATACCTTTTGTAGTTTCTTAAATAAAAGAACTATAAATGTGATCAGTGGGATTAAGTGGTTATACATCAATTATTCTATGTGCACTAACGGTAACACTAACAGAGAAATGAGTATTTGGGTCCTACTTTTTGATTTGGACCAGTGTACTGTTTTCTCTTTGTTAGTACACGCTTGATAGTGGACAGTTGTACTTGCTTGAATATTTTGGTATTTCTTAGTTCTGGCATCTGATAACTTGTGCTACTGCATGAACCAAACAATCCTTGCTATGAAAATTTTAATAATGTTAACTTTGTCTATGCTGCAGGTGAGGCTTGGGAAGAATGGTGTGGAGGAAGTCCTAGGATTGGGTGCTCTCTCAGACTATGAAAAGCAAGGATTGGAAGCTCTCTTACCCGAGTTGAAAAGCTCCATCGAGAAGGGTATTAAGTTTGCTAACCAGAGTTAAAGAAGTCTTACAAGGCTGCTAAAGTACTGTCCCAACTATTAAAAAGTACCTCCCAATTTTGAATTTTTACTATTGTTGTATTGTTACTTGAGTGTGTTGCTCTCCCAGAGGCACCGGATTTAGCTGTTCCAGTGAAGTATGGTTAAGATACTCCAAACACTTCCATTAATAATACAGGCGATGCAATGAAAGCATTCACTATGGACTATCAAATTTGAGTTGATGATTTTCCAATATTATTGGCTTTCATGTGAAGAAGATATTCTGCATATGATGCATTCTGATATTCTCTTGTATGTTAACGGGCCTGTTTGGTTTTCACATTGATGGAGTAGTCAGTAATGCCCATGCAGAATAACATGGTAATTCTTAGTTTTGTTATCCTGGATACATCTTCAAATTCAGGTTGTGTTCTTTTTGCGATCAGTTTTATAGAAAAGATTT
The DNA here is from genome assembly GCA_016801055.1 of Panax notoginseng. NCBI lineage: Eukaryota > Viridiplantae > Streptophyta > Magnoliopsida > Apiales > Araliaceae > Panax > Panax notoginseng. Next base: position 213,240,635 of record CM029012.1, read on the forward strand.
ATATTACAACAAAAATTCAAATTTTGTTTGTAGTTGTAGTGCATCAATATTTCCTCCTTGATGGCTTTGCACAACCTAGCTGCTGTTGTACTCTATACTTTCTCATGTGGTTGCCAAGCTGTTGTTGTACTCCTTACTTTCTCATGTGGTTACCATTCGAAGAAGCTTGAATTTTCCCTAGACGGCCTGCCAATGAACAAAAAACGTCAATTAATTGTCCTGCATATTCACCCAGAAATTTGTTTGATAAATAAATTTTGGACATCAATCATGTACTAACATAATGGCTATGTCAAAGACCTTGCAACTATTAAGTTGCAGGTTCAATTCTTGTTATATTTTTATCTCTCTTCTTTTTCTTCTTGTGCAACTTTAATTCCTCTTTATTGTGAAGTTCATATTCTTACCCATGTGTGTTTGATCCACCTCTTAATGTCTCTTAAGCCCACATATTTGTATTAAGAGATCATCTGAATAGTTAAGATATAAATACGAGTTTAAATTATTCAGAGGACCTCTTAATACAAAAATGAGTTATTAAAATACATTAAAAGGTAAATTGCTAAGATGCAAACAAACAGGGTCCAAGAATACATAATGTTGAGAGGTTCAAATTTTGTTAAGAGGGATTATTATGCAACTCATTGTACATATACTCGTATCCATCCAAAGTGATGCCGTTCAAAAAACAAAAAGATACATAAATTATGGACCGTCTTGCAAAAGTCAATTTCATTGTTTCATTAGTGATGATTTCTTTTTTTATTTAATTTTTTTTTGTTTCGTCTTTTTGCCTTTTTTTTTTTTTTTGTGTATGTGTGCAGTACTATGTGGGCAATGTCATGCTTACTTCTGTTTTAGCACTTCCCTAATTTCTTTTCTCATTTTCGTCACTTTTGTTAGAGAATTTAGTAGATTTATCAAGCAATCCTTTCGTTATTACACACTTTAGTTCTAAAATAAGGTCACATCAACACTGATGACTTCCTTGAATAAAAGATACAATAGAAATCTTTGGGCCTCCTTAATCAACATCCTAATTTGCAACATACATATTAAACTCTCAACTATTTAGCTATTCTAAATAGTTGATATGATTCCCACAGATTCCAAATAAAAGAATTATGATGCTTTCGGATCCTAATTTTATATTGGCATAAAACAATACCAATATAATAAGAATGATCCTCAAGTAAACACACTCCAACGGAGTGTACAAAATTGATTCACCATGTTTCTGCAACAAAATAAGACTAAGTGTATAATTGCAGTGGATTGACCCACGTATATCCAATTCAAGCTCAATTGGTAAACAAGTATAATCCAAATACCTTACAAAATTCACCAAGTAACAAGGGAACAATCAAATGAAATGAATATAATTAGCAATCTCATTCCATCATCTCTTTCAAAAATGGTAGAGAAGCTCGGGTCCGAAAGGGTTTGGTCAAACTGAAACAAGCAGCATTCATCATATCACCAACAGTTTTAAGAAATATTTATTATGGAAATTAACAGAGCCACTATTATTCCAGTGTTCAAATTTATATGGATTTTTTTTCACTAATACCGATAATAGTTTTTAGTTTTATGATACTGTGGTTTGCTTTCTAGGACTAGGTATGAGAGTAGACTATCATATCTTCTCAACAAGTGGCTCATTTAGGGACAAAAATATCAGGCAAAATAATGCTCTTTGAGAGATGGAGGGAATATTACACATGACAAACTGAAACACAACCGAACATAGGCGGAGGATGCTCAATACTTGTGCACAAAAGGAACATTCTCCAGAATTTGGAAGGCAAAATTAGCCAAGATAACGTTAAAGAACCATAAACAAATAACACTCATCAAATAAGAAGTGACCCTACCTTATCTACTCCATTCAAGTCCTAGGTGAGTGCCCTGCATCTGATCCAAATGCAGAGGAACTATCACTGTCCGAATCTGCAGCAGGAGTATTGAGTTAGAAAATGTATCACTTGAAAAGGATAGCCTTAAAAGCCTTAAAAGTCTAAACGGCGGCACAATGAGTCTAGATAGCAATGGACACCAAGTCCGAACAAGGAAACCAAAATACATTAACTAATGCGGGAGAAAAAGATAACTACCGCTTGAAGAGGATCCAGAGTCACTACTAGAACTGCTTGAACTACTAGACCTACTAACGTTATCCCCTTGCTTTTCAGCTTGAATAGGAGAAGCAATAGCAACATTCATTTCATCTACATATAGTACCACGAAAAATAAATAAGTAATATAAAGTGTCTAATTGGCATCCAGAGTCAGCAAAGAAACAAAAATAAAAGTCCAAAATACAACATCAAAAATTTCACCTATTTTACTATCTCTTGGCGCCACCATAACTGCATGGTCCAGGTTCTGCAATGATGAAAACATAAATCATTTGATACAATTTGAATTCATGTGTAATGGAATAATTTATAATTCAAACAGCTCTTACCGATGCATGAATAGTATGGCCAGCCTTCGCTCTTGCTTGAGCAATTTCAGCTTTTCTCTTGTTCTTGCTCAAACACTTCTTGTAATTGGTTACAAACCTATCAAGTTCCCATAGCGTTTCTGCGTCAACACTGTCAATATCCACTTCAATCTCTTCATCATTTTGAGAAAGTGCAGTGTTTCTCTTCTTAATTATTTGAACAATGTTGTCGAGCTTTTCTGAGGGTAAGCTCTGCAGATTTGTGCTAAGCCTCTGCTTCTCCTCATAAGTCATGTCCCTCTTATTGGGATCCTTTGCTTTAGGCTTCTTTGGAACAGGTGTCCTACTGACTGGTGCAACTAAGGGTTTAGGCCTAAAATCAACAGGAGGGAAAGGTACCTGCAGGGGAGGAGGAGGAGCCACCTTCCTTGATGTGGGAGTGGGTAGCCCTGCATAATGAATCATTTCATACCTCCACTCAGGATTGTACTCGGCCTCTATAGCAGCCCACTTCTCTTCAAATATGTCTGACAACTGCTCTGCCATAATGTGAACATCTTGCCCCTTTGGATTATATGTCATGGCATTACGAAAAGTGAGCCTCACATCTTCAGCAAAGTCCTTGGGGGATTTATAAAAGTTATGTGCTAATCTACTCTTAATTGTACCCAAATCCATTGGATGTTTAATAATAACATGATAATCATGTAGCCCAAGCAATTTGGCGTTAACAGGTTCATTAAAAACCCAACCATGTTTATGCTTCATCAACCTCTGGAGCAAATTGCTACAATTCTTAAAAACTTGATTCCTATACTTATCCATACCATAGCCATAATCCAACCCTCCATGTTTCCTCACGCCATTGGATTTAACTTTTTTGTTGCTTTCAGGAGGCAATCGGTCCTTCGCAAGAAGGAAATCCGAATTCCGGTAATACTGATTAGCCTTCGGAGTCCTTTTCTCTCTCTCAACTAACTCACCAACTCCTTGAATATGATTATTGTTCTCCATCATTGAAACACTTAAATGCCGGAAAGCCCTATAATCTGGACCACCCACATCCGAATGCACTCTCACTAGCCCTCTTCTATCACCAAAATAATTATTCTCTACCATAAGACCTACAGGACGGAAAGGCCTTGACTCGAGGTGACCCGCCGAAGCCACCTCAGAATTTACTCTCAATAATGCTCTCCTCTCTATCACACCATTCTCTGAATGCTGAGATTGAGATTGAGATTGACTATAAGCAGCACCAGCAGTATTAGAATAAGCACTAGTAAGTTCAACCTCCTTATCTTCAAGCTGTTTAACTAAACTCCTAACCTGATCAAGTTCACTAACTAACTTCCTCCTAAGCTCCCGAATCTCGTCCTTCGAATTTCCAGCTCCCAAATTAATTCTAACCTTATTATCAACCCTAGTTACAACCGGCCTAATTACCCCATTCCCATTCGCCAATTCCTCCGCCACAAGAGGTGGCGAATTATGGCCGGACGAATCATCTGACACCGCATTCAATCGCGACAAATTCTGTTCTGTCTCCGGCTGCTGCTGCGAAGAATTCCCATCTTCAGTAACTAGGGCTTGCGAAGACTGTTGAGGAACGCTATTGTCACAGTTCTGACCATTATTATTCTCTTCTTTACCTGTGGTAGTATTGGTAGCGGCGGCGACGGTGGTAGTATCAGTGGCGGAGGAGGTGGTAGCTTCGGCGGCGCTGCTCTTGAGGCGTTTGTTGTAATTTTTTCTCTGGTAGACTTTAGTATAATCTCCCCACCGTTGCTTTTCTCTCAATTCGTCGGCACCTAATGTCTCCGAATCCATACATGTAAAAACCCAACCCTTTTGAAATTATTGTGAAAACCCTAGATTTTTTCGAAGAAATCTAACTGGTCGGGAAAATGCCAATATAACTAGATCTGACCAATAAAGGGCTAAACTTTACGGATTATAGAGTTGGAATTTGAGCAGAACTAGGGTTTTTGGAGTGAACGATCCGAAACGACAGAGGGGAAAATAAAATTTTCAAATAATATATATATAAATTAAAAAAAAAAATTAGGGTTTCGAATTTGGGAAGAGCATAATACAGAAGGATAGTCGATCCGAACTCTTCTCTTTTTCTCTCTCCTCTGACATTAGATCTTTATATTTTTGAGCATACGCGCGTGATTTCGAGAACTAGAGGCGATTAATATCCACGTAGGATGAAAATTGAATGTGGTGGTCGTCCTGACGTAAGCAATGAGCGGGTAAGATTATTGGTGTTTTGTCACGTCTAATAAATGCGCGTGGGGGTATTATGCCACGTGGTGCTTGAACAGAAGATTACTACGGCAGTCTATTGTACCGGCACGGTTGAATAACTAGTAGTAAAATATTACTACTACAAATATTTTCAAAATGTAATTAACGAAAAAAGATTTTCAAAAAGATTTTCCTTTTTTATTGTAATATTATCGAAATAAATTAATAAATATATATTTCTTTCCCTTCTTTCTCTTTTTCTCTTTTTCTTCGTAGAAAAGGTAATACAAGATTTACAAGTGCCTTACGTGTGCAATTATCTTTAAAATACAATAAATTTTTTATTCAATTTTAAAATAAGAAATTTAAAAAAATAAAATTATGACTTTTAAAGACAAAATAAAAAAGAGATTTATAATATAGTCTCAATTATTTTTACGACTCTCCTTTTAATAAAATAAATGTTTTGGGATAAATAAAAACATTCAATGCAGGAAAATTTTACTCTTTCGATTCTTTCTTTCTAATATTTAAATATAATGATGAAGAAATAAAAAAGAAAAGTCTTGTTATGTATTATAAATTTTTTTTTTGTCAAATTATAACATTAAAATACATCGACATATAAAATTAGATAAAATTATAAAAAATAATCCACCATATAACATATCTCAATTTTACATTTAGATTGCAAGAATTAAAGAGGAATGAAATGATTCATTCCCATGATCTTAATAAAATTGTGTTTGATTATTTCATTAGAATAAAATGAAATGAATTATTCTCATTTTCTGTCTAATTTATGAATATTGGACATGATAATTTATCCCGAACCCGATTGGACCAGTCCGATCTAGACCCTAATGGGTCTCGATTTTTAAACCTATCGAATTAGTGTCGGATATGGGATATATCTCCTCACCCCGCTGCTAACCTGATTACATGTATATACATAATTTCTAAAAAATTAACATTTTGTATGTATGTAATTATATACTTTTTTAAGTTATTTCATTATAAATTCACAACATTAGTAATATAATATATTGCTAGTAATAGAAATGTTATATGTTGTTTGATTTTGAATAAAAAATAATTGTATGAAGTAATATAAAAAAAAATTAGAAAAATTTAATTTGAAAAAAATGAGAGTACGTAATTGAGAAAACAGGGTGAGCGCGGGTGGGACGAATACGAGTTATTGTTTTTGAGGTCGTGTCAGGTTCGGGGGATAGCTCCATATTAGCGGGGCAAGTATGGGGGAGTAATTCATATATTTTATTATCCCTAATTTTGTCTTTTTAATTATATTAGTTTATTAAATTAATATGTTTTATTTTATTTTGTAGGATTTAATATTTATTGGAATAAAGTCAAAATCTTGGTGATCAAGCGATATTTAATGCTTTTATTATCCAAGAAGAATCCTGCAAAGAGAAGGAAAGAAGTGGAACAAAAGTCAAATCCAACAAGAGAAAGGAATGTTTACGTAGAATATTTCTTTATCTAGAAGATCTTTTTAGAATTTGATTACCACGAGGAAGTTGAAACCTACATGGAAAGGGAACAAAAGTGTCCAAGTTCAATGAATCTAAATTATGATTCAAAATTATTTTTCCTATAAATAGGTATCTTGTTTTTGAGTATGATTGTATTAGTTTAGGAGTAGGAGTAGTAGGAGTAGGAGTAGATTAAATTACTTAATTTTGTTGGATCATCCTTAATTAAATGGAGTTTTCTTATTTAATTTTAATATTCTTCTTTTCTTTATTTTAGTTAGTTTTATTTATTTTCATGTCTAGTTAATTTTTTTTATACTTAGGACGAAGATGAAATTTTATAATTATTCATGATAATATTTTTCATCTATTTTATTATTTATGTTTTTATGTTTAATTGATTTCGTCTTCATGTTTCGTTATTGAAATACCTTCGTTTTATAGTTCTTATGTAATTTTAAATTAATTAAGAGGTTTTGATATATTAGTGTTAATATATGAGTTTTTCATAATCCATGCTGGTCAAAGAAGTTTTGATATGAGTTTTAGTGTAATTTTCATAGTCTATGTTTGTCCACGTTAATTGTAAAATTACTAAATTAAAGGGAAAGGAGATCAAAGCCATAGTTAAGTTATAAAAATAGGAGAGATTGAATTATTTATTATGTTTATTATTTAATGGATTCGGATTCCTAAATTCTTTTCTCATTATTAGTTTTCATATTCTAGTTAATTAATTTTCAATCTTTATTTCTAATTCGCCAAAAATAAATATTAAGAAAACATTAAAATTAATCTAGTTTCTGTGGGGTCGACTTGTACTTCTCAGTTATTCAATTCGTCACTGTGCACTATCTAGTTTCTGTGGGGTTCGACTTGTACTTGTCAATTATTCAATTCGACACTGTGCACTTGCAGTACATAATTTAATTTTAACACATCAGTCCCCCAGACAATACATCCTATTGCCATGTAAGTGAGAGTATATGAAATGCCTCATTTTAGTTAGGAATTCCATTTCCTTAATTATTCAATTCTTTCACCAATATCATTCCTCTAATCCAAACAGAATACAAGAGTTAAGGGGTGTTTGATAAAATTGAATAATTAAGATCTAAATTGTTAATATATCTTAATAAATTAAATCATTTGAGTGAAATAGTATTTGAACTTAAAAATTTGTTTGGTAACTAAAAAAATATAAAACATCTGAATAACTTTTAAATTTAAAAATATCTCATATTAACTTTTCAAAAATCAATAATGATCTTAAAATTTGGAATGAAGGTAATACAATATTTATAGAGGTTCTATAGATTTAAAATTTTCATTAAGAGACAGTTCTTAATGATTTAAATTTATATCTTCATCTTGCCGATTAAGAGACGATAAAATACAAATAAAATTTTACCAAACAACTTTACCTTCTTACCGAATTATATGTGAAACTGTTAAAAAGTATCACACCTTACTACTACTAATCTACGTAAGTGATAACAAAAGAGTCCATAAATATAAAACATTCAATTATTTCTTGTAAGATTTTTTTTAAAAGTACTTTATTAATGAGGTATCATAATTTATATATATAATATATCTTAATATTATACATATATATATATATATCCTAATTATGTATATAACTTGTACTCTTCAAAAGGAAAGGATGATGGATAATATAATTAATGTCTATAAATTTAGTAACATATTTTTATTATTATGTCATTTTTATTAAACTAAATATTTATTGTATCTAGTGATAACTGTGATAAAAAAAAAATGCTTATATTTACAAAAACTTCATATAAAACTTTTTCGTCCGTTAATTACGGGAAAAATTGTCATATATTAACCCCTGATGGCTGATAGTATGAAGTTTCTTTTATTTTGTGGAGTGACGCTAAAAGCTTTGGGCCGGGCTGTATAAAATTGGGCTTAGCAAACAACGGAGTATTATGAACTGACTAGTACAACTTCTATTGTACACCACATATTACTTCTTGGGTTCTTTACAAAAATATATAACAATTAGAAATATACGGTTAAAATAAAAAAAATATTATTTTAACATGTATTTTTTAAATTTTTACATGATTCCTTCTCATATAAAGGTGTGACCACTGTATGTTAATGTATGTGAGAGAGTTCCAAAAAATATATATTGCTAATTTAAATTTAAATTTAAATTTAAAATACTCTCCGTTTCAAAATATAGATTTATTATTGAATTTTTGAAATATATACAATGATAAATATTATAAATTATCAAAAATGTATTGCTTATTATAAGACTTTTTGTTTCATATTTTGTATTAAACCATTTTAATTTTGAGTTTAAAAATATTTTAAATTAACTTTCAAAAGAAAAAAATAATCTTAAAATGTGGAATGGAAGAAGTATTATATTAAGATTATTTAACTTTCAAAATAATTTAAGTAGGGTTATCTTTTTCAAAGAAAAGGAACGTCATTATATATTTTCATAGGTCCATAAAGGATAAATACAAGCTTATTCATAAATTCTTCTATTTAATATTTTTAAGTTATGTGAAATGTACAGTAGGACAATTAGTAGGGATAATGTATAGCCCTTCACAAATTTACATTAGAAAACTTTTGAATTAGGTCCTATTAGTAGGGATAATGTATAGCCCTTCACAAATTTACATTAGAAAACTTTTGAATTAGGTCCTGTATGAATTGATGAAAATCGTTTTGTTATTTAGGCTTCAATAGGTTTTAAGAAACAAGCCTCTTTTTTTTTTGGTATCATAATGTAATGTACGTTTGGATTGAAGGAATAAAATGGAGAATGGAATAAAAATGATTCAATCCATTCCAATCGCAACCAAACACAATTTTTTTTCTCGTTCCATAGGAATGAGTCATTCTATTATCACCTTCGTTACTCCAATTCAAACGTAGCACAAGGGTATTATTTTTTATTTTATTTTTTATTTTGGGTCCAAAACTCAGAAACAGTGCTAAATTGCTAATGTCGTCAAGTCTTTCAAATTTTAAATGAAGTATATATAGGGCAATCTATAGCCAAAGGAGGAACTCAATCTACAAAATACTCCCCTCCTCCGTCCGTAATAAATGTCATAATTTAATTTTCATGGTTAAAATGGCTATTTTTAGAATTATTAATTAAAAATATTTATATAGAATTTTCAAATTATGAAACTTTACATCAGTAGTAAATTATTCGTAGTTTATTATGATCATCATAATCACTTGGCGCATATTTTAAATTTTTTAGATTTATTAATTTAAAAAATAGTCAATTTGACCATGAAAGTCAAATTAAAACCTTTATTATGAGACAAAAGGAGTAGTTATTAGGAGTTAAAACAACTATCCTACGGATTAAATTGATATAATAACATTAGACCAAATAACGGAAGGCTAAGATTGAGTTGGAAGGATAGGAATTCTCATCCTCTTTGATATATATATATATAGTCCGCTTCTCTAGCGAACGGAAAGGAGCGAACTGGCTATAACGACAGTTTTTTCCGTTGCTATAGCATAGAAAGCTGGTTTTTTATGCTATAGCGACGGAAAAAATCGTCGCTATAGCCGATTCGCTCTTAGTTCGCTCCCTCCAGTTCGTTGGAGAGAGCCGGGCTATATATATATATATATATATATATATATATATATATATATATATATATATATATAGCATGTGTCTAGATGTCAGATTCAAAGAGTAATTTTTGTACTAAAAAGGAGAATACTAGTATTACATAGACTCTTATGTATAGTTAAAAACTGGGCAATTAACTTGTGCAATTACATTGTATTTTTAAAGTAAAAAATGCATTACAACAAGTATGCGCACCCAACATGAAAGACATCTAAATGAGGGTTAACAATTGGCAGTGAATTGGTTTTTTCTTTACCTTATTTTTCTCGACTGACTTGGTCGCGTGTCTGGTACAGATGCTTAAAAGAAAGAGTCTATGTAACATATATAGCTCGAAACGAAACTAGAACTTTGGTGGTGATTTAAAACGATGTATAGGATCCGGCCCAGCAGGGGCAACTCTATTAGGGATTGCATCTAGCCTCGCCCTCTTTTGTTGGTAATGCTCCAATTGAGAATCATCAAACCCTAGTTTAGTTAGGGTCTTGTGTACATTTGGATTTAGTTGGATCCCCAATAATTGATGAGGAATACGATGAGCTGATGAAGTATGTGCTACACAAATCAACAAAGTGATTATATATAGTAACAAAACCAGTGGACTTACTACTGAAGTAGCCATGTATATAATTAATGCAAGCTAGCTATGTAGGAAGCTAGCCAAATTAGTTGTAGCTAAGTGAGCAGAGGAATATATATACACACACACAAAGGGATAAGGATTAAAAGTTAGTGGGAAGATGACAATGGTACGTGTGGGTCTTTGTTTTTTTTTCCTATAGTGAAGTCATTTGTAAAGAGAAATAGTACGTAAAACCAATCACAAGACACATAATATGTAGTTTAACATGCCATAAATTAATATCACCAACTCGGAAAAAGGTAAATAATACATGCAGTGTTAGACCTTTTATTATATACTGCAATACAAGAAAACCTAGTAAAGTATAAAATTCCCACAACCACCCCCCCCCCTCCCCCCAAAAAAATAAAAAAAATTATATAAATAAATAAAAATTAGGTTACTTATTCGTAGCAGCAAACAACGGTATAATTATATCAAGCGTCAACCCTCCACTACAACAAATGGTCCAATTGCCTTCATGTTATAATGTGAATTAGAGTTGTGATAGAAGTAGCGGTTATATATACTCTCTATTATTAAATTTTATGTACTCAGATAATAAATAAAACACCTCTCTCCGCTCCCGTGAATATACCCAAATTGAGGAACTTCTGTGTTAATTTTTTACTGTCGTGTGTATATGTGTCTGTGTTGATTCTTTTATGTTGGAAACATCATATCCATTCAAATTTGAAGACGGATTAGACAAAGAAGTCCAGGCAAGAGATGTTTGTCTTGTCTGTTTGGAATTTTCTGCTTTCTCAAGTCATCACCCTTACAACAAATCCCAAAACTACAAACACATGCGTGCGCATAGCATTTTCTATGCATTATATATATCCAAGTAGATGTTTGTACGTAGTTCATGCACTCTTTAATTAATCTCTCCAACCATATGGTATTCATTTAATCATCTAGTCATCCTTTTGTTCTTATGCTTAGATTGACTTGCATGAAAAACATAAAAGGACATAACGTACAACCTTTAGGCTTTAATCATATGCCTATTGCATCATTCCCAAGTGGTCTTGCTGACAAATTTTAAGGATTATATATGTATATTTTTTTTAACTGTTTATTTGGTCTGTGAATTTATGTCAATCTGAATATCCAACTAAACCTTTTTTTTCTTTTTTCTTTTTGCTAATTTCCACACACACACCCAAGAATCAAACTCTTGATTAATCTCATAGAATCGTAAGGCAAGAATTACTGCTGGGTAAAGAACAATACGACAAACTTGTTTAATATTGTTTGTTCTTCTAGTGATACCAAGAGCTAGCTAGCTAAAAGCAGAACAACAAATGAGCATCAACATACAAACTTTTTGGCCTTTGGGAGTGTGAGCAAGAAAATCGTGCCTTGCTAGTTAGGGTTTCGTATTGGTTGAAGAGAAGAGAAATCCACAAAGGGCACGGAATTGGTTGATTGATTGAAGAGGGGAGAAGAACAGGTGTGTGATTATTCCAACGACACGTGGCAGAACTCTTAGAATCTGGAAACCGTGTTAGGGTAGCAGGGATTCCAAGAGCCTTCTTGAGTTCTTTGAGTTGAGAGACTGTCCAAGTCCTGAGTGCCTCAAAAGAGAATGTTCAAGTCTCAAGTCACCAAAAAGAGATCCCCCTTCCTAGAATGGAAGGGGTATTTATAGTGTCCTGGAATTTAAGTAGTCACATGTCAGGCACATGTCTTCAAGAAAATTTCAAGAATACCCTTTAGTCATTAGAATAATACCCATATATCCATGTCCTTCTAGCCGCCAATCCAATCCCTCAATTAATTCTCAAAACGAGCCGTCTCCACGAGCCTTCTGCCTCGGGTCACCTGGAGGCTTCTCTCGGGGTCGTGTACATTTATTTATGGCTTTTTCGTCTTCATTCAATTAGGACATGCGAACCCTAATTTGCGTTTTTAATGAGGTCATGGAACCCTAATTTGCACTTGGGCCCACAGGGAGGTCAAGAGTACTTTCAGCTCTTGTTGGACGATATATATTGATGTCTAAAATTAATGTAAATTTAGGGACTTGAATTTGGCATCATGAAAATCAAATAAAGTTTATTAACTTTATTTCTTCTTGTTCTTCTTCATGATAACCAAGATCTCATTACGTTATTTTCCATGTATGCATTGCCTCGTCAGCTATTTTCCATGTATTCTAAATCACTACGCTTAAGGATCTCCAAATTCTCCACCATCTAAATTAAAAAAAGGGCAAATATCCAAAAATGTCCTTGACGTTTACCCCGATATCCCACTTACACCATAAATTATTATATTTTTTTTTCAAAAGTACCCTTAACGTTACAAAATTCAGCCCAACTATGCCCCTGTAGTTAACAGACTGGCCATCGAGGCAAACGGAACAGACACCTGGATAAAATTTGCGACGAGGCAATGCATACATGAAAAATAGCTAACAATTCAAATCAAACATATATATTTGTCCCAATACATGTGCCCATTGTCAATATAACTTCCTCATCTTACTATTTACTATTTACTATTTATTATTATTATTATTATTATTATTATTATTATTATTATTATCATTATTATTATTTATTATTATTATTGTTATTATTATTTATTTATTTATTATTATTATTATTGTTTTGTCCTTTTCATTCCCAAATATAAAATTAGTGTTGGAGTTTTAAATTCAATTTAAATATTTTTTAATAAAAAATATTATAATTAATGATACTTTTTATCTAATTTATAAATAATATAATTTACCATATAAAATTAGTCCAAATTTATTTTTTAAATACCTTAATAATAATAAGACCCTCTTCTGCATCCTCATGGCCGTTCAACCCATGAAATCAATCGTCTTTGTTGCCCTCTTTGAATCCCCCTCTCTCTCCCAAATCGCTGCCGCCGACATCTGTACAGCTACCACCCTTCATCAAATTGGAAATAAAAACCTAGAACCACACAATTTTCTCTTATCAATATCATTTTCTCTCTCCTAAATTCTCTTTGAATGAATAAAAAGATATTATTCGGCTGATTGGGTCCTTCCCGAAAATCTCCTCTTCTGATTTATGATGGTAAAGTTCGGGGGCCTTAGATCGTGAGCTTTTCTGCACTGATTAGTATGATGATCTGCAATGGGGTTTCTTGGGGCTAATGGGTCTCGGATCTGGATGTTTACTGGGGTGGGGGTTTTGCTTGAGGAATTTATTCAGATCTGGTTTTGCTTTGTTCGTGTTTTGTTCCGTTAGTTTAGTTCAATTTTCGATTGGGTTTCTTTTACCAATTTGGCTTCTGATGGATTTCATTTTTGATTTGATGGGATTTGTAATGTTCTTGGTTTCATGTGGAAGGAGATGGGACAGAGATAAAAGAGGGAGAAGAACGAGAATATGGGTTTAGAGAGAGAAAATAGATTTGATATTTTTCGATAACAAAAATTTGTTCAATGTAAGGTCCCGAATTTTATGAAATAAAAGTATTCAATTTTCTTATAATTACTATTCAGTAAATGATTAAATTGATAAAAGTTTAAAGTTAAAGGTGATATATATAAATATTTTAAATAAGCAAGTGGTTCTAAAATACTCATTGTTGTCGCAAAATATTCGTTTGGTCGTGGAATATTCTTCCTACCGGGGAATATTCGTACGACGGCGCAGCCTTTTATTTTTTGTGGGCTCCATAACGAAAAGCGATTGGATAAAGAAAACGACAAGTATAAGTTGCTTATAAATAACGACGTAGTTGTTACCGTTAATACTGTTGGAATACCCGATGGTTAAAACACAGTAGCACACGGTATTGCATCAATTATTGATTCTTACGTAAAAAGGCACTACTCAATAATTGTTACAGTAATTACTGTTCAATATTTTGTTTTATTGATTCAATAATTGTTGCATTGATATTTTATATTACTGTTATTCAATAATTGTCACTACACAGTATTTTTCATTATCGGAGCAATAATTCATATTATCTGAATAATATTATTAGATAACATTATTGGCAATGTCTAAAAAGTTCTATCTAAGGAGAAGTTTGGTCACCTAATTGCGCGCCAGTAAGGAGAAATCCTTATTGAAAAGCCCCCTCTTTTCTGCGAACGGCCTAGTTGCCAGTATTGTGATTCTGTAATATTATTTGTGAATAATTAATTATTGATTTATGTAACGACCCCAAAATAGGTCCATTCCATCCAACCCATTCTGAGTCGCTAAATACATGGTACAGAAAACAACTACAACTTTATTACAACAATTGTCGTGCAAAATACAACAACACATATGCTGTGAGTTTGGATACAAATATATACCAAATGTGACATTGGACACCATCATGTATCAGCACCTCACAAAGGTACCTTACATAAAGGTACAGTCAAAAACTGTTTTAGAAACTAGAATCTTTGGGAAGTGCTCAAGGAAACCTTCGTACATGGGAGGCCACGCGTCTAGGTTATGATAGATATCATATGGCCACAGAATTATCCTTGGTTGATCCAATAGACCCCAAAGAAAAACGAGAAGATTACTATCATATTCTTCCCAATGGTGAGTCTTCTCTTGACTTATCATTATCTCCACTGTCTCTAATTGAGAATTATACTTCAAACAAACACCAAGATTATATAAGTAGTGCTCATAGATATACTCAGCAAGTGGATGAGCACAACCCTGTCCTATGATGACACGAGATTGTATGTCATTAGACATCTTGTATGATAGTGACAAAACACCCTTCCAACGTTGGGTTCGCCTCACCCTATTTTCTTCACCAAATATAACTACTAAATGAACTTTTCTATACTGCTTCGGGAGAACATCCACAGCTAGAGACCACTGTTCTATTTTCCCGTTACCCTCGCTCGACCTAGCTACACTCTTATTACCTGAAAGGAATTGTGAAGCAAAAGGGTGAGCATAACTAGCCCAGTAAAGAATATCATGACTAAAGATAATTAAATTATCAGTAGCCTTCATCAATAATAAATCAGAGATTTAGAACATATGGTAAATGATAAAAATGTCAACCATAGTTGCAGCGGAACGAGCAATCCATTAGAAGAGTCAAATAGACTATAAAGTCTATTATCTTCTCCATGTTAAAAATCCATCAACAATGTTTTATCCCTGTAACATCAATCAACAGTTCCTTTCCACAATCATATGAATAACTCATAATCATAATTGTGACTATAAATTTTTCTTCGCACCCAGGACGAAGAATATTTTCATCACCTGTCTTTACCTGAAACATCAAAGATCATGGTTATACCAAATCACAGTTCCTGTTTATAATCATACTAACAAATCCATCTTTACACTACGGGCCAAAGATATTCATCAACAAACCATCTTTGCACTACGGGCCAAAGATATTCAACAACAGTTCATCTTTGCACTACAGGCCAAAGATATTCATCAACAGGCCATCTTTGCACTACATGCCAAAGATATTCATCAACAATTCATATTTGCACTACAGGCCAAATATATTCATATCTCAAAGAAATATATAATCATTTCAAAATTTATATAAACAATAATTATAACCATGTTGATCAATTCACCTTTGCACTTAAGCTTAAGATATTCAATTATAAATTCAATGGTCATGATCATACCAGTCACAATTCAACTTTGCACTACAGGCCAAAGAGAACCCTAGTCATGATCATACCAATAATCTACCCATCTTTACACTCCAGTGAAAGAGAATTTCAACATCAGGGTTATAAAAATGTTATATATGATGATAAAAATAATATGATCAACATATAGTTTTAATCTCAAGAGTAATATTCGTAACTCATGAATAGTAAATCGTGAATAGTAACTCATGAATAGTAACCCCGACACAAAAGATAGAAATTCCACAATAAAATCCATACCAATATTTCGGTATAATGATATTGAAAGAATAACATTACTTAAATTTATAAACAATTTATTTTAATTGTTTACACTTTACTAATTAATGCATTTAATCATCATAAAATGCCAACTCTTACAATTTCATCATCAATAACCAAAACCTCATAACAAAAATCTGCATATACCTCATATAGGATTCTCAAGCCATAAAATCCTATTTTCCAATTTTCTTTCTTCACAAAATATATTTAATTCATTTACTCATAACTAGACCATTTTTATGAAAAATACCAAATCAGTTCTAAAAATATTTCTTTTCTGGAATTTAGCATAATATAGTCCCATAGTGAACATATATTTTTCTCAGAATTTTTAAAAGTCATTTACTATTTTTCATATGGCCAAAATAGCCGAATATTTAGACATTTATCAAAAATTGTACTTTTGTCTAAAAATTCTGAAATTTACAGAGTATACTTCTATCATATACATGTACTCCCAATAAAAATTTCATCAATTTTGGAGTTAACCACAAGGAATTATAAGCTGTTACTTTTAAAATAGTCTTTTCTCATAAAATTCATAACTCTCAATCTATACATCCAAAAATCACCATTTTTGGACACAATCAAGAAAACTCATCAAAATATCATTTCAAATTTTTCCAGAATTTTTGAAGATCAGAAAAATTACGAAACTGAAAATCATAACAACCCTTAAAATCCCTTAATATCCCTTACCTCAAAAGAGCAGTACTTCTGACTGGATATCGGATATGATGCTGAAGAAAACTTGCACTGATGAATAGCAACTCACCAAGTATCTAAAAACTCACAAAATATGCTTCATAATATAGAGAGAGAAAGAGAGAAAGCTTATGTTTCTGGTGTGATTTTCAATTCTAACTTAGCCCTCTATTTATAGGAAAATTTTGGTAGGTTTGACCTGCAACCTGATGGCTTTACCTGCTACTATTCCCACCCACCACATTTGAAATATAATTCAGCACATTTCTTCACCAACCACAAGTGGGGCCCACCAATTCTAGAATTTTCCACCAAAATGATAAACTCCGAAAATTCAACAATTTCTGAACCAGTCATCTCGTAAAATTCATAATAAATCATACGTTCATTTTTAACGGTTCAAAATTTGTGGACATATACTCAACTTATATATGTATAACATATCCAAATATTACCACGATCCAACGGTCGGATTAAAAATTATAACCCCCGCAAAATATCTCAAAAACCCTAATTTTTAATACCTCCATTCCGACAAAAATACGGATAAAAATCTCAACATTAACTCCTTCATTTTTAACCACAAAAATATATCCCTCATTTATATCCACATAAAATAAATATTTTCTTATCATATGAATCAATAATTAATTATTCACAAATAATATTACAGAATCACATTTATGACAACCAGGCCGTTCCCAGGAAAGAGGGGGCTTTCCAATAAGGATTTCTCCTTACTAGCGCGCAATTAGATGACCAAACCTCTCCTTAGACAGAACTTTCTAGACATTGCCAATAATGTTATCTAATAATATTATTCAAATAATATGAATTATTGATCTGATAATAGAAAATACTGTGCAACAACAATTATTGAAACAACAATAATATAAAATATCAACGCAGCAATTATTGAATCAATAAAATAAAATATTGAACAGTAATTACTGTAACAATTATTGAGTAGTGCCTTCTTACGTAAGAATCAATAATTTTAAAAAATACTGTGCAATACCGTGTGCTACTGTGCAATAACGCGTATTACTGTATTTTAACCACCGGGTATTCCAACAGTGTTAACGGTAACAACTACGCCGTTAATTGTAAAAACTCAAATTTGTCGTTTTCTTCACCCGACAGTTATTCGTTATGGGGCCCACAAATAGCTGCGCCGTCGTACGAATATTCTCCGACAGAAAGAATATTCCACGACCAAACGAATATTCCCCGACAACAATGATTATTTTATAACCACTTGCTTATTTTGAAAAAAAAATCATATTTCACTCATAACTTTAAACTTTTATCAATTTAACCATTTACTAAATTGTAATTATAATAAAAATTGAATACTTTTATTTCATAAAATTCGGGGTCTTACAATCTCCCCTCCTTATGAAATTTCGTCCCCGAAATTTACGTACCTGGTATTTCAAAGAGTTGAGAATACCTTGCTTTCATTTCAGATTCCATCTTCCCTGTCATCATGATTTCTCCATTGCTCATCTCCTGTATTTCAGATATCATTCTAGAATACAGCTTCAAAACAAGGGTTAATTGAACAAATTAACATATCACATAATATCCCGATATTATGACTGACCAACAAATAAGCTTAGGTAGGACACACTAGCGAAGGATTTACTCATCTCTCCCCTCCTAGTTATATTCCCCGATCTCCGCCAGAGATCATATCCCTAAGCTCTGATACCAAATGTAACGACCCCAAAATAGGTCCATTCCATCCAACCCATTCTGAGTCGCTAAATACATGGTACAGAAAACAACTACAACTTTATTACAACAATTGTCGTGCAAAATACAACAACACATATGCTGTGAGTTTGGATACAAATATATACCAAATGTGACATTGGACACCATCATGTATCAGCACCTCACAAACGTACCTTACATAAAGGTATAGTCAAAAACTGTTTTAGAAACTAGAATCTTTGGGAAGTGCTCAAGGAAACCTTCGTACATGGGAGGCCACGCGTCTAGGTTATGATAGATATCATATGGCCACAGAATTATCCTTGGTTGACCCAATAGACCCCAAAGAAAAACGAGAAGATTACTATCATATTCTTCCCAATGGTGAGTCTTCTCTTGACTTATCATTATCTCCACTGTCTCTAATTGAGAATTATACTTCAAACAAACACCAAGATTATATAGGTAGTGCTCATAGATATACTCAGCAAGTGGATGAGCACATCCCTGTCTTATGATGACACGAGGTTGTATGTCATTAGACATCTTGTATGATAGTGACAAAACACCCTTCCAACGTTGGGTTCGCCTCACCCTATTTTCTTCACCAAATATAACTACTAAATGAACTTTTCTATACTGCTTCGGGAGAACATCCACAGCTAGAGACCACTGTTCTATTTTCCCGTTACCCTCGCTCGACCCAGCTACACTCTTATTACCTGAAAGGAATTGTGAAGCAAAAGGGTGAGCACAACTAGCTCAGTAAAGAATATCATGACTAAAGATAATTAAATTATCAATAGCCTTCATCAATAATAAATCAGAGATTTAGAACATATGGTAAATGATAAAAATTTCAACCATAGTTGCAGCGGAACGAGCAATCCATTAGAAGAGTCAAATAGACTATAAAGTCTATTATCTTCTCCATGTTAAAAATCCACCAACAATGTTTTATCCCTGTAACATCAATCAACAGTTCCTTTCCACAATCATATGAATAACTCATAATCATAATTGTGACTATAAATTTTTCTTCGCACCCAGGACGAAGAATATTTTCATCACCTGTCTTTACCTGAAACATCAAAGATCATGGTTATACCAAATCACAGTTCCTGTTTATAATCATACTAACAAATCCATCTTTGCACTACGGGCCAAAGATATTCATCAACAAACCATCTTTGCACTACGGGCCAAAGATATTCAACAACAGTTCATCTTTGCACTACAGGCCAAAGATATTCATCAACAGGCCATCTTTGCACTACATGCCAAAGATATTCATCAACAATTCATATTTGCACTACAGGCCAAATATATTCATATCTCAAAGAAATATATAATCATTTCAGAATTTATATAAACAATAATTATAACCATGTTGATCAATTCACCTTTGCACTTAAGCTTAAGATATTCAATTATAAATTCAATGGTCATGATCATACCAGTCACAATTCAACTTTGCACTACAGGCCAAAGAGAACCCTAGTCATGATCATACCAATAATCTACCCATCTTTACACTCCAGTGAAAGAGAATTTCAACATCAGGGTTATAAAAATGTTATATATGATGATAAAAATAATATGATCAACATATAGTTTTAATCTCAAGAGTAATATTCGTAACTCATGAATAGTAAATCGTGAATAGTAACTCATGAATAGTAACCCCGACACAAAAGATAGAAATTCCACAATAAAATCCATACCAATATTTCGGTATAATGATATTGAAAGAATAACATTACTTAAATTTATAAACAATTTATTTTAATTGTTTACACTTTACTAATTAATGCATTTAATCATCATAAAATGCCAACTCTTACAATTTCATCATCAATAACCAAAACCCTCATCAAAAATCTGCATATACCTCATATAGGATTCTCAAGCCATAAAATCCTATTTTCCAATTTTCTTTCTTCACAAAACATATTTAATTCATTTACTCATAACTAGACCATTTTCATGAAAAATACCAAATCAGTTCCAAAAATATTTCTTTTCTGGAATTTAGCATAATATAGTCCCATAGTGAACATATATTTTTCTCAGAATTTTTAAAAGTCATTTACTATTTTTCATATGGCCAAAATAGCCGAATATTTAGACATTTATCAAAAATTGTACTTTTGTCTAAAAATTCTGAAATTTACAGAGTATACTTCTATCATATACATGTACTCCCAATAAAAATTTCATCAATTTTGGAGTTAACCACAAGGAATTATAAGCTGTTACTTTTAAAATAGTCTTTTCTCATAAAA
The DNA here is from genome assembly GCA_016801055.1 of Panax notoginseng. Taxonomy (NCBI): domain Eukaryota; kingdom Viridiplantae; phylum Streptophyta; class Magnoliopsida; order Apiales; family Araliaceae; genus Panax; species Panax notoginseng. The sequence continues at coordinate 213,261,718 of CM029012.1, forward strand.
TTCATAACTCTCAATCTATACATCCAAAAATCACCATTTTTGGACACAATCAAGAAAACTCATCAAAATATCATTTCAAATTTTTCCAGAATTTTTGAAGATCAGAAAAATTACGAAACTGAAAATCATAACAACCCTTAAAATCCCTTAATATCCCTTACCTCAAAAGAGCAGTACTTCTGACTGGATATCGGATATGATGCTGAAGAAAACTTGCACTGATGAATAGCAACTCACCAAGTATCTAAAAACTCACAAAATATGCTTCATAATATAGAGAGAGAAAGAGAGAAAGCTTATGTTTCTGGTGTGATTTTCAATTCTAACTTAGCCCTCTATTTATAGGAAAATTTTGGTAGGTTTGACCTGCAACCTGATGGCTTTACCTGCTACTATTCCCACCCACCACATTTGAAATATAATTCAGCACATTTCTTCACCAACCACAAGTGGGGCCCACCAATTCTAGAATTTTCCACCAAAATGATAAACTCCGAAAATTCAACAATTTCTGAACCAGTCATCTCGTAAAATTCATAATAAATCATACGTTCATTTTTAACGGTTCAAAATTTGTGGACATATACTCAACTTATATATGTATAACATATCCAAAAATTACCACGATCCAACGGTCGGATTAAAAATTATAACCCCCGCAAAATATCTCAAAAACCCTGATTTTTAATACCTCCATTCCGACAAAAATACGGATAAAAATCTCAACATTAACTCCTTCATTTTTAACCACAAAAATATATCCCTCATTTATATCCACATAAAATAAATATTTTCTTATCATATGAATCAATAATTAATTATTCACAAATAATATTACAGAATCACATTTATGACAACCAGGCCGTTCCCAGGAAAGAGGGGGCTTTCCAATAAGGATTTCTCCTTACTGGCGCGCAATTAGATGACCAAACCTCTCCTTAGACAGAACTTTCTAGACATTGCCAATAATGTTATCTAATAATATTATTCAAATAATATGAATTATTGATCTGATAATAGAAAATACTGTGCAGCAACAATTATTGAAACAACAATAATATAAAATATCAACGCAGCAATTATTGAATCAATAAAATAAAATATTGAACAGTAATTACTGTAACAATTATTGAGTAGTGCCTTCTTACGTAAGAATCAATAATTTTAAAAATACTGTGCAATACCGTGTGCTACTGTGCAATAACGCGTATTACTGTATTTTAACCACCGGGTATTCCAACAGTGTTAACGGTAACAACTACGCCGTTATTTGTAAAAACTCAAATTTGTCGTTTTCTTCACCCGACAGTTATTCGTTATGGGGCCCACAAATAGCTGCGCCGTCGTACGAATATTCCCCGACAGAAAGAATATTCCACGACCAAACGAATATTCCCCGACAACAATGATTATTTTATAACCACTTGCTTATTTTGAAAAAAAAATCATATTTCACTCATAACTTTAAACTTTTATCAATTTAACCATTTACTGAATAGTAATTATAAGAAAAATTGAATACTTTTATTTCATAAAATTCGGGGTCTTACAATCTCCCCTCCTTATGAAATTTCGTCCCCGAAATTTACGTACCTGGTATTTCAAAGAGTTGAGAATACCTTGCTTTCATTTCAGATTCCATCTTCCCTGTCATCATGATTTCTCCATTGCTCATCTCCTGTATTTCAGATATCATTCTAGAATACAGCTTCAAAACAAGGGTTAATTGAACAAATTAACATATCACATAATATCCCGATATTATGACTGACCAACAAATAAGCTTAGGTAGGACACACTAGCGAAGGATTTACTCATCTCTCCCCTCCTAGTTATATTCCCCGATCTCCGCCAGAGATCATATCCCTAAGCTCTGATACCAAATGTAACGACCCCAAAATAGGTCCATTCCATCCAACCCATTCTGAGTCGCTAAATACATGGTACAGAAAACAACTACAACTTTATTACAACAATTGTCGTGCAAAATACAACAACACATATGCTGTGAGTTTGGATACAAATATATACCAAATGTGACATTGGACACCATCATGTATCATCACCTCACAAACGTACCTTACATAAAGGTATAGTCAAAAACTGTTTTAGAAATTAGAATCTTTGGGAAGTGCTCAAGGAAACCTTCGTACATGGGAGGCCACGCGTCTAGGTTATGATAGATATCATATGGCCACAGAATTATCCTTGGTTGACCCAATAGACCCCAAAGAAAAACGAGAAGATTACTATCATATTCTTCCCAATGGTGAGTCTTCTCTTGACTTATCATTATCTCCACTGTCTCTAATTGAGAATTATACTTCAAACAAACACCAAGATTATATAGGTAGTGCTCATAGATATACTCAGCAAGTGGATGAGCACAACCCTGTCCTATGATGACACGAGGTTGTATGTCATTAGACATCTTGTATGATAGTGACAAAACACCCTTCCAACGTTGGGTTCGCCTCACCCTATTTTCTTCACCAAATATAACTACTAAATGAACTTTTCTATACTGCTTCGGGAGAACATCCACAGCTAGAGACCACTGTTCTATTTTCCCGTTACCCTCGCTCGACCCAGCTACACTCTTATTACCTGAAAGGAATTGTGAAGCAAAAGGGTGAGCACAACTAGCTCAGTAAAGAATATCATGACTAAAGATAATTAAATTATCAATAGCCTTCATCAATAATAAATCAGAGATTTAGAACATATGGTAAATGATAAAAATTTCAACCATAGTTGCAGCGGAACGAGCAATCCATTAGAAGAGTCAAATAGACTATAAAGTCTATTATCTTCTCCATGTTAAAAATCCACCAACAATGTTTTATCCCTGTAACATCAATCAACAGTTCCTTTCCACAATCATATGAATAACTCATAATCATAATTGTGACTATAAATTTTTCTTCGCACCCAGGACGAAGAATATTTTCATCACCTGTCTTTACCTGAAACATCAAAGATCATGGTTATACCAAATCACAGTTCCTGTTTATAATCATACTAACAAATCCATCTTTGCACTACGGGCCAAAGATATTCATCAACAAACCATCTTTGCACTACGGGCCAAAGATATTCAACAACAGTTCATCTTTGCACTACAGGCCAAAGATATTCATCAACAGGCCATCTTTGCACTACATGCCAAAGATATTCATCAACAATTCATATTTGCACTACAGGCCAAATATATTCATATCTCAAAGAAATATATAATCATTTCAAAATTTATATAAACAATAATTATAACCATGTTGATCAATTCACCTTTGCACTTAAGCTTAAGATATTCAATTATAAATTCAATGGTCATGATCATACCAGTCACAATTCAACTTTGCACTACAGGCCAAAGAGAACCCTAGTCATGATCATACCAATAATCTACCCATCTTTACACTCCAGTGAAAGAGAATTTCAACATCAGGGTTATAAAAATGTTATATATGATGATAAAAATAATATGATCAACATATAGTTTTAATCTCAAGAGTAATATTCGTAACTCATGAATAGTAAATCGTGAATAGTAACTCATGAATAGTAACCCCGACACAAAAGATAGAAATCCCACAATAAAATCCATACCAATATTTCGGTATAATGATATTGAAAGAATAACATTACTTAAATTTATAAACAATTTATTTTAATTGTTTACACTTTACTAATTAATGCATTTAATCATCATAAAATGCCAACTCTTACAATTTCATCATCAATAACCAAAACCTCATCAAAAATCTGCATATACCTCATATAGGATTCTCAAGCCATAAAATCCTATTTTCCAATTTTCTTTCTTCACAAAACATATTTAATTCATTTACTCATAACTAGACCATTTTCATGAAAAATACCAAATCAGTTCCAAAAATATTTCTTTTCTGGAATTTAGCATAATATAGTCCCATAGTGAACATATATTTTTCTCAGAATTTTTAAAAGTCATTTACTATTTTTCATATGGCCAAAATAGCCGAATATTTAGACATTTATCAAAAATTGTACTTTTGTCTAAAAATTCTGAAATTTACAGAGTATACTTCTATCATATACATGTACTCCCAATAAAAATTTCATCAATTTTGGAGTTAACCACAAGGAATTATAAGCTGTTACTTTTAAAATAGTCTTTTCTCATAAAATTCATAACTCTCAATCTATACATCCAAAAATCACCATTTTTGGACACAATCAAGAAAACTCATCAAAATATCATTTCAAATTTTTCCAGAATTTTTAAAGATCAGAAAAATTACGAAACTGAAAATCATAACAACCCTTAAAATCCCTTAATATCCCTTACCTCAAAAGAGCAGTACTTCTGACTGGATATCGGATATGATGCTGAAGAAAACTTGCACTGATGAATAGCAACTCACCAAGTATCTAAAAACTCACAAAATATGCTTCATAATATAGAGAGAGAAAGAGAGAAAGCTTATGTTTCTGGTGTGATTTTCAATTCTAACTTAGCCCTCTATTTATAGGAAAATTTTGGTAGGTTTGACCTGCAACCTGATGGCTTTACCTGCTACTATTCCCACCCACCACATTTGAAATATAATTCAGCACATTTCTTCACCAACCACAAGTGGGGCCCACCAATTCTAGAATTTTCCACCAAAATGATAAACTCCGAAAATTCAACAATTTCTGAACCAGTCATCTCGTAAAATTCATAATAAATCATACGTTCATTTTTAACGGTTCAAAATTTGTGGACATATACTCAACTTATATATGTAAAACATATCCAAATATTACCACGATCCAACGGTCGGATTAAAAATTATAACCCCCGCAAAATTTCTCAAAAACCCTAATTTTTAATACCTCCATTCCGACAAAAATACGGATAAAAATCTCAACATTAACTCCTTCATTTTTTACCCACAAAAATATATCCCTCATTTATATCCACATAAAATAAATATTTTCTTATCATATGAATCAATAATTAATTATTCACAAATAATATTACAGAATCACATTTATGACAACCAGGTCGTTCCCAGGAAAGAGGGGGCTTTCCAATAAGGATTTCTCCTTACTAGCGCGCAATTAGATGACCAAACCTCTCCTTAGACAGAACTTTCTAGACATTGCCAATAATGTTATCTAATAATATTATTCAAATAATATGAATTATTGATCTGATAATAGAAAATACTGTGCAACGACAATTATTGAAACAACAATAATATAAAATATCAACGCAGCAATTATTGAATCAATAAAATAAAATATTGAACAGTAATTACTGTAATAATTATTGAGTAGTGTCTTCTTACGTAAGAATCAATAATTTTAAAAAATACTGTGCAATACTGTGTGCTACTGTGCAATAACGTGTATTACTGTATTTTAACCACCGGGTATTCCAACAGTGTTAACGGTAACAACTACGCCGTTAATTGTAAAAACTCAAATTTGTCGTTTTCCTTCACCCGACAGTTATTCGTTATGGGGCCCACAAATAGCTGCGCCGTCGTACGAATATTCTCTGACAGAAAGAATAATCCACGACCAAACGAATATTCCCCGACAACAATGATTATTTTATAACCACTTGCTTATTTTGAAAAAAAAATCATATTTCACTCATAACTTTAAACTTTTATCAATTTAACCATTTACTAAATTGTAATTATAATAAAAATTGAATACTTTTATTTCATAAAATTCGGGTTCTTACAATTTATATGATGAGAAAAATATTGATTTTATGTGGATATAGATGGAGAAAATTTTTAATGTGACAATTGTTGAAAATTAATATTTTATCTTTTTCTGATAAAATAATTCATTTAAATATATTATTATATTTTAATAATATAATAATGGTGATATTTTTACAATGAATGTGGGATATATGAATATATGAGGAGAAAGAGTATTTTTATTGCATTAAATGATTAACACATATTTTGTGTGTCGGTGGACCCCATTTCTTGACTGAAATTTGATTATAGCCAGTAAAATTGTCCGTATATGAATTTCGGTCAATTTCTGTTTGGAATTTGAAAAAACTTTCTTCTGCAAAGTTGTAGAGAATTGAATTTCCAATATCGAGTTGAGAGATTCGAATTTTCTGATAAAAGGGCTATTTATTATGAATTATTGAAGTTCTAAAATTCTAAAATAACTGATTTTTGGAAGTTTTAATTTTTTTTTTCAAAGAAAACGTTTTTGGTGAGTTAAGTGGGTCTAGCATGCGACATTAATGGCTGAATTCAGATCTACAAAAGTTGGCGTAGGAAACTTAATAATATATATTAATATTTTATTAAATTTTCTGCTTTGGTGTTCTAAGCATTTTCTTATAAATAGGGTGCTTAGGTTAGAATTGAAAATCACACCTGAAACTGAAGTTTTCTCTCTATTTCTCTCTCTATATTATCGAGTGTATTCTTGTGAGTATTTTGATATCTTGAGTGTTGTTATACGGTGCAAGTTCGTTCAGCGTTATTCCAGTCAAAAGTACTGCTCTTTTGAGGTAAGGGATAGTAAGGGATTTTAAGGGTTGTTATGTTTTTCAGTTCGTAATTTTTTCGACCTTCAGAAAATTCTGGAAAAATTTAAAATGATATTTTGATGAGTTTTATTGATTGTGTCCAAAAATGGTGATTTTTAGATGTATAGATTAAGAGTTATGAATTTTATGAGAAAGGATTATTTTAAAAGTAACCACTTATAACTCCTTGTGGTTAATGTGACGCCCCCAAAATTAGGTATACGTCACCCATCTTGGGTCGCCACTTACATGGTACAGAATACAAATACAACTTACTAATACAACTGTCGTGTACAATACGACAAAACATAAACTGTGAGTTTGAATACAAATATTATCTTCTAGAGAGTATTCATACTCAAAAGGAGTCCTCATTACATTTATTAACACACTATTACATAGAATAGTGAGGACTACTAACTAATACTATCATTCTGACCATCACTCCGTTCCCCGACTTGCCCCAGCTACGTTCTCATTTCCTGAAGAGAACAGTGAAAGAAAGGGTGAGCTCAACTAGCCCAGTAAGAAATATTATGACTAAGATAATGCAGAATAAATTATCATTAGCCTTCAACAATGTTAAACTGATAAAATATAATAGACATCAAGTTTAACTGCAGCGGAACAAGCAATCCATTAAAAGAGTCAAGTAGAAAATAAACTCTACTATCTTTTATGATTTAAAAGGTTTTTCAACACTGCTATCGCTGAGACTCAGCTTAATAAAACAATCCACATCATCGAATCACCCCTGCACTACGGCCAAGGATATTCGTGTATTCATTAATGGTCATGATCATGCCAACAACTGTCCATCAACGCACTACGGGCCAATGAGGACTTTTACCACATCATTTGTAACATTACGGTCATGATTATACCGAATAATCCTTGGTCATAATCATACCAAGTCCATCTATGCACTACAGGCCACAGATGACTTTTACCACATCATTTGTAACATTACGGTCATGATTATACCGAATAATCCCTGGTCATAATCATACCAAGTCCATCTATGCACTACAGGCCACAGATGACTTTCAACATTTTATAAACATGAGGATGATGACAATGATATAAGAATTCAATAAAACAAGTTCAAGAATTAATTTATCCAAGAATTAACAACGTCCAAATTGTCAACCTGATACTACTTTGTGGAGTAAAATTCAAGAATGATCAGGAGAATATTTTCATGAATAGATACTAGATGAAGCGCAAATGTCAAGGATATTCCACAAATTTCATGGAGTATAGAAGTCAAAACTTAACCAACTGAGTATAATAAAGAATGGAATAACAAAAGAAATCACCATGCATGCGATAGACCGCACAGGCAGGTTATTCCAACAGAATAATAAATAATGGAACCAGGTCCGGCGTAAACGCACAGACAGGATATTCCGACAGAATAATAAATAATGGAACCAGGTCCGGCGTAAACGCACAGACAGGATATTCCGACAGAATAATAATAAAAACGGAACCAGGTCCGGTGTAAAACACACAGACAGGATGTTCCAACAGAATAATAATAAAAACAGAACCAGGTCCGGTGTAAAACACGCAGACAGGATGTTCCAACAGAATAATAATAAAAACGGAACCAGGTCCGGTGTAAAACACGCAGACAGGATGTTCAAACAGAATAATAGAAGAATGTCACCAAGTATAGGGTAGACCGCGTATACAGGTTATTCCAACAGAATAATAATAAATGGAGTAACAACAGTTCTCTTCATGAATAAGAAAGAATAACACCCCTTACCGTTTTAAAGAAGAGCTGAAATAAGGAAGTAGTTAAGTAGCAGAATACTCTTCTTCTCTCTCTCTATAGTTTCTCTCTATAGTTTCTCTCTCTAGAGTTCAGTGAATTCGTAAGAAATAATGAAGGAATGAGCTGCTATTTATAGAAAAATAGAATGCATAGTAACTAATCCATGAACGGTCCAGATTGATTACTTTAATCTGACGGTCCATATTTAAAGAAAAATCTTTTAAATAAAATATAATATATTCTATTTATAGAATAACTTTAATAAAGTATTTTGTTTTATATAAAAAGATGTTTCTGTTTTATTACGTTAATAATACGAATAAAACAAAACGTCATTATCGCTAAATAATTCATATTATTAACTGACAATAATGGAATCAAACTGAGTGACTTCTCACATAAGCATTAATAATCAATACCGTGTGCTACTATGCAACCACACGTATTACTGTACTTTTACTACCGAGTAGTTCAACAGTATCAACGGTAAAACTTCCGCCGTTATTTTCATAAAGTATTTTTGTCGTTTTCTCAATCCGACAATAATTCCATTGTGGGGTCCACCAATAATTGTACCGTCGTACGGATATTCCCCGACAAAAAGAATATTCTCCGACCAATCGAATATAATATGACAGCTTGCATACTTTGCAAAATTTATAAATACTACCCATAACTATTATATCAAATCCACACAATAATATAAAAAAATTATTTCGAGAAAAATTAAATATTTATTCATAAAATCTGGGGTTTCACAATCTCCCCTCCTTATGGAATTTCGCCCTCGAAATTTACGTACGTACTTGGTATGCCGAACATCGAAATTTACGTACGTACTTGGTATGCCGAACATGTGAGGATACCTTGACTTCACTTCAAATTCTAACTCTTGAGGTATAACCTTTAAGCATCGAATATGATCCTTCTTATCTAAGATGTTAACACGTATCTCCTCATACGTTAAATCTTTCGCTATTTCGTCCGGTTCTAAATTAATAATGCGGTTCGGGTCGTCCACATATTTACGTAACATCGATACGAAAAAAAAATGTTCTGAACACGCAACATACTTGGCGGTAAAACGAGTCTATAGGCCACAGTTCCTACTTCATCGAGGATTTCAAATGGGCCAATTAAATCGAGAGTTGAGATTTCCTCTCTTCGTCGATTCTTGCTTCTAGAATAACGCCCTCTTGAACCTTCTTCTTCACATTTATCAGCTCTAAGTATGTAGCTTGAGCGGCTTTAACTTTATCGATTAAAGTCTATTTTAATCGTATATTCGTTATCTTCACGTGGGTTCGAATATTCGCACTTGTAACCGTATACGATCTTCTACACAACGCGTCAGCTACCACGTTCACTTTTCCACGATGTTATTGAATGGTACGATCATAATCTTCAACAGCTCGAGCCAACGTCTTTGGCGCATAATACGTTCGTTTTAGTTGAAGAAATATTTGAGGGTTGAAGAAATGGGTTTTGTACTAGGGTCAATACAAAATTCAATTTTACGCTCTGGGGTAGGCTAAGAAGTCTTCAAGAATACGTCAAGAAATTTATTAACAATAGAAATATCGTTCAAAACTGTGACCCTCATCCAAGACTTGGATAACACGTCACATTGATACCTATCAACTTGCCATCGTCATTTACAACGTCTCCTACGGAAAGTCTAGCTTCGGTGCATTCCACACCAGGAAGTCAACAACGAAAGGAACGGGGATTTTTACTTATGGCTTGATATGACAATGATTGACTTTAGTGGTTTGGTTACTTTAATTCGCATAACAGGTTGGTTAGGAATATGAAAACTAACAACCTTACGAAAAGCATGATGAGCAGTTAACCAATCGTTTCCAAAAATCACATCAATGCAAGTATTTTCAAAGAGATAAGATCGACAGGTAACGTGAAAGTGTTGATTTGAACAAGATTTATAAATAGTAGAGGTAACGAAGGTTTCTCCCAACTGAGTTTAAACAGACATATCAAAGTCTAAGTTCTCCGGAGTTAACTTCAAACATTTAACACAACTAGGTGAAATAAAAGAGTGAGTAGAACCGGTATCTAACACGGTATAGACTTCGCAAGAGTTTATGACTAACATACCCGTGATAATTTTATTCAGGTTCCTCGTCACGTTAAAAATACTCTCTCTTAAACTACTGGCTTTGGCTTTTCTGGGACGGTCTTTGGTGCCTCCATCCTATCTGAACTTGTCTTTGGTGAACGACAAAATCGGGCTAAGTGACATTCTCTTCCACAATTATAGCATGCTTTGGATGGCATCGCGTAGTTTGGACTGATGTGCCCCTCCCCTCCGCATTTGAAACATATGATAGGTGGTCGTTCTCCTTCCTTAACAACGGGTGCTGGTGCTGACGTCTTTCCATCATTGTTGAATCTCCTCTTCTTGAAATGACCATTCTTATTGTTTTGGCCTTGATTACCACCGAAGTGGTTACCATTTCTGGCCTGTTGATTCCCTCCACGCTTATTGTCACCGCTTCGATGACTGCTCTCACTGGTATTATCATTTTATCGACTGCTCTCTTTTGGTTGCGTTGACTCGTTATCGCGCTCCACTAACTGAGCCCTATTCACAACATCTGAATACAAACACAGTTTATGAGAAATAAGATGTTGACGTATCTCAGGTTTCAAACCTCGCAAAAACATTCGTGTCATTCGCTCTTCATTATCCACCAAGTGGGACGCAAACCGGGACAACTCGGCAAACTTGGCTTCGTACTGCGACACGGTCATGTTGTTTTGCTCCAACTTGATGAACTCCACCTCCTTCATGTGACGAATGCTTTCAGGAAAGTACTTGTCATTGAACATCTCTTGGAACTTCTCCCAAAACATCTTGAGTGCGTCAGGCTGGGTACGTTTTACAGATTCCCACCAGTAATCTGCCTCTTCATGTAACATAAAGGTGGCAAAGGGAATCTTTTGCTCCTCGGAGCATCCCAAGACATCAAATATCTTGGTGATCTGCTTTAACCACGTTTCCGCCTTAAGTGGTTCTGGCTTTCCCAAAAACTCCGGTGGTCCCAGCTCCTTGAATTGCTTAGCGGTGACCAACCGAGAGTTATTTTGTTGTTGCATGAATTGCATAAAGCTTCTGACCATCTCATCATTCACCATTTCATCGGTGTTATTGTTTTCATGAGGATTATTGTCCTCTGGTTGCACATTACCCTGAGCATTGATCGTTGGTGATTCAATGGTCTCATGTGCTTCATTGTTTATCTCAACATTTTCGGATGCCATTTGCAAATACTGCAATAAAACAAGGGTTAATTAACATATAACATATTATCCATATACTTTGACCGACCAATTAAATACCAAATAAACTTAGGTAGGTCATACTAGCGAAGGAATTCCCCGTCTCTCCCCTCCTAGTTTTATACTCACATCCTAGCCAGGGATCATATCCCTAAGCTCTGATACCAACTGTGACGCCCCCAAAATTAGGTATACGTCACCCATCTTGGGTCGCCACTTACATGGTACAGAATACAAATACAACTTACTAATACAACTGTCGTGTACAATACGACAAAACATAAACTGTGAGTTTGAATACAAATATTATCTTCTAGAGAGTATTCATACTCAAAAGGAGTCCTCATTACATTTATTAACACACTATTACATAGAATAGTGAGGACTACTAACTAATACTATCATTCTGACCATCACTCCGTTCCCCGACTTGCCCCAGCTACGTTCTCATTTCCTGAAGAGAACAGTGAAAGAAAGGGTGAGCTCAACTAGCCCAGTAAGAAATATTATGACTAAGATAATGCAGAATAAATTATCATTAGCCTTCAACAATGTTAAACTGATAAAATATAATAGACATCAAGTTTAACTGCAGCGGAACAAGCAATCCATTAAAAGAGTCAAGTAGAAAATAAACTCTACTATCTTTTATGATTTAAAAGGTTTTTCAACACTGCTATCGCTGAGACTCAGCTTAATAAAACAATCCACATCATCGAATCACCCCTGCACTACGGCCAAGGATATTCGTGTATTCATTAATGGTCATGATCATGCCAACAACTGTCCATCAACGCACTACGGGCCAATGGGGACTTTTACCACATCATTTGTAACATTACGGTCATGATTATACCGAATAATCCTTGGTCATAATCATACCAAGTCCATCTATGCACTACAGGCCACAGATGACTTTTACCACATCATTTGTAACATTACGGTCATGATTATACCGAATAATCCCTGGTCATAATCATACCAAGTCCATCTATGCACTACAGGCCACAGATGACTTTCAACATTTTATAAACATGAGGATGATGACAATGATATAAGAATTCAATAAAACAAGTTCAAGAATTAATTTATCCAAGAATTAACAACGTCCAAATTGTCAACCTGATACTACTTTGTGGAGTAAAATTCAAGAATGATCAGGAGAATATTTTCATGAATAGATACTAGATGAAGCGCAAATGTCAAGGATATTCCACAAATTTCATGGAGTATAGAAGTCAAAACTTAACCAACTGAGTATAATAAAGAATGGAATAACAAAAGAAATCACCATGCATGCGATAGACCGCACAGGCAGGTTATTCCAACAGAATAATAAATAATGGAACCAGGTCCGGCGTAAACGCACAGACAGGATATTCCGACAGAATAATAAATAATGGAACCAGGTCCGGCGTAAACGCACAGACAGGATATTCCGACAGAATAATAATAAAAACGGAACCAGGTCCGGTGTAAAACACACAGACAGGATGTTCCAACAGAATAATAATAAAAACAGAACCAGGTCCGGTGTAAAACACGCAGACAGGATGTTCCAACAGAATAATAATAAAAACGGAACCAGGTCCGGTGTAAAACACGCAGACAGGATGTTCAAACAGAATAATAGAAGAATGTCACCAAGTATAGGGTAGACCGCGTATACAGGTTATTCCAACAGAATAATAATAAATGGAGTAACAACAGTTCTCTTCATGAATAAGAAAGAATAACACCCCTTACCGTTTTAAAGAAGAGCTGAAATAAGAAAGTAGTTAAGTAGCAGAATACTCTTCTTCTCTCTCTCTATAGTTTCTCTCTATAGTTTCTCTCTCTAGAGTTCAGTGAATTCGTAAGAAATAATGAAGGAATGAGCTGCTATTTATAGAAAAATAGAATGCATAGTAACTAATCCATGAACGGTCCAGATTGATTACTTTAATCTGACGGTCCATATTTAAAGAAAAATCTTTTAAATAAAATATAATATATTCTATTTATAGAATAACTTTAATAAAGTATTTTGTTTTATATAAAAAGATGTTTCTGTTTTATTACGTTAATAATACGAATAAAACAAAACGTCATTATCGCTAAATAATTCATATTATTAACTGACAATAATGGAATCAAACTGAGTGACTTCTCACATAAGCATTAATAATCAATACCGTGTGCTACTATGCAACCACACGTATTACTGTACTTTTACTACCGAGTAGTTCAACAGTATCAACGGTAAAACTTCCGCCGTTATTTTCATAAAGTATTTTTGTCGTTTTCTCAATCCGACAATAATTCCATTGTGGGGTCCACCAATAATTGTACCGTCGTACGGATATTCCCCGACAAAAAGAATATTCTCCGACCAATCGAATATAATATGACAGCTTGCATACTTTGCAAAATTTATAAATACTACCCATAACTATTATATCAAATCCACCCAATAATATAAAAAAATTATTTCGAGAAAAATTAAATATTTATTCATAAAATCTGGGGTTTCACAGTTAACTCTAAAATTGATAAAAATTTTATTGGGAGTACATTTATATAATATCAGTGTGCTCTGTGAATTTCGAAATTTTTGGATAAAAGGACAATTTATGATTAATGTCTAAATTTTCGGCGGTTTTGGCCATATGAAAAATAGTAAATGAATTTTAAAAATTCTGAGAAAAATATATGATCAATATGGGACTATATTCTGCTAAATCTCAGAAAAAAAATATTTTTGGAACTGATTTGGTATTTTTTATGAAAATAAACTAGTTATGAATAAATGAACTAAATATATTATGTGAAGGAAGAAAATTAAAAAATATGATTTTATGGCTTGAGAATCATATATGTGGTATATGCAGATTTTTGATGAGGGTTTTGGTTATTGGTGATGAAATCTTATGAGTTTGATATTTTATGATGATTAAATACATTATTTAGTAAAGTGTAAACAATTAAAATAAATTGTTTATAAGTTTAAGAAATGTTATTCTTTCAATATCATTATACCGAAATAATGGTATGGATTTTATTGTAGAATTTCTATCTTTTTGTGTCGGGGTTACTATTGATGAGTTACTATTCACGAGTTACTATTCATGAGTTACTATTCACGAGTTACTATTCACGAGTTACTATTCACGGTTTACTATTCACGAGTTACTATTCACGGGTACTATTCACTACAAAATTGGTTTTTTTTCTAACCAAATTATAGTTGATTTATGAATATTACTCTGGAGATTAAAACTATATATTGATTATATTGATTTTATTATCATATATAACATTTTTATAACCTTGATGTTGAAATTCTCTTTCACCGGAGTGCAAAGATGGGTAGATTATTGGTATAATCATGACTAGGGTTCTCTTTTGTCAGTAGTGAAAAGTTGAATTGTGACTGGTATGATCATGACCATTGAATTTATAATTGAATATCTTTAGCTTAAGTGCAAAGGTGAATTTATCAACATGGCTAAAATTATTGTTTATATAAATTCTGAAATGATTATATATTTATTTGAGATATTAATATCTTTGGCCTGTAGTGCAAAGATGACATGTTGTTGAATATCTTTGATCTGTAGTGCAAAGATGATCTGTTGGTGAATATCTTTGACCCGTAGTGCAAAGATGACCTGTTGATGAATATCTTTGGCCCGTAGTGCAAAGATGAATTTATTAGTATGATTATGAACATGAACTGTGATTTGGTATAACCATGATCTTTGATGTTTCAGGCGATGAAAATTATCTTTGTCCTGGATAAAGAAAGGAATTTAGAACTACAATTACGATTATGAGTTATACACGTGATTGTGGACATGAATTGTTGATTGATGTTACAGGGATAAAACATTGTTGGTGGACTTTTAACATGGAGAAGATAATAGATTTTATGGTCTATTTGACTCTTCTAATGGATTGCTCGTTCCGCTGCAACTATGGTTAAAAAGTTTTATCATCTACCATATGTTCTAAATCTCTGATTTATTACTGATGAAGACTATTGATAATTTATTTATCTTTAGTCATAATATTCTTTACTGAGCTAGTTGTGCTCACCTTTTGCTTCACAATTCCTTTCAGGTAATACGAGTGTAGCTGGGTCGAGCGGGGGTAACAGGGGAATAGAACGGTGGTCATCATTTAGTAGTTATATTTGTTGAATCAAATAGGATGAAGCGAACCCAACGTTGGAAGGGTGTTTTACCACTATCATACAAGATGTCTAATGACATACAACCTCGTATCATCATAAGACAGGGATGTGCTCATCCACTTGCTGAGTATATATACAAGCACTATCTATATAATCTTGGAGTTTGGTTGAAGTATAATTCTCAATTAGAGACAGTGGAGATAATGATATGTCAAGAGAAGATTCACCATTGGGAAGAATATGATAGTAATCTTCTCGTTTTTCTTTGGGGTCTATTGGGTCAACCAATGATAATTCTGTGGCCATATGATATCTATCATAACCTAGAAGCATGGCCTCCCATGTACGAAGGTTTCCTTGAGCACTTCCCAAAGATTTTAATTTCTAAAACAGTTATTAACTGTACCTTTATGTAAGGTGCTATTGTGACGTACTATCCAAAGTTGGGACATGAGTCACAGTTGGTATATATTGGTATCAAAACTCATAACATATGTGTTGTTGTATTTTGCACGACAATTGTTGTAATAAAGTTGTAGTTATTTTCTGTACCATGTATTTGGCGACTCAGAATGGGTTAGATGGAATGGACCTATTTTGGGGGCGTCACATTCAAGTATTAGCTTCGTCAGCAAATTTTGTCCAGGTGTCTGTTCCGTTTGTCTCGGTGGCAAGTCTGTTAACGGGAGAGGCATAGTTGGGCTGAATTTTGTAACGTTAAGGGTATTTTTTTTTAAAAAAATAGTTTAAGATGTAAGTGGGATATCGGAGTAAACGTCAGGGACATTTTTGGACATTTACCCTTAAAAAAATGATCGGCGAGAATAACAAGAAACTAATACTCCCTCCGTCCCAAATTAATTGCTCAGTTTTGACTTTTTTAAGTCAAATTGACTATTTTTAGAATTAATAATTAAGCATATATAAATATATTTCTAAAATTATAAAAATTGGGATTAGTAATAAATTGTATATACTTTCTTTTGGTTATAATCACTTCACCTATATTTTAGCAAAAATAGTAAAAATATTAGTTTAAAAAATGGTCAATTTGACTTTAAAAAGTCAAGACTGAGCAGTTAATTTGGGACGGAGGGAGTATAACTTATTCTGCATGCATGTTCTTTAATGTGTATATATTTCATGCGCTCCACTATAACAGGGTTGCCAAAAAACAATGGGAACTAGAATGAGTAATTTAAATATTTAAAGTACCGCATAAATTAAAGCCCATTTCAATCCAATATCTATAAAACAAAACTCTGTTGTCCTATAAATTCCCCTGTCCAACTCAACATGATTGTAATAAAAAAAAAGTGTACTTATTATTATTATTCACTACCAATAAGTTGCATCTCAATTTTAGCCATAACTAATGAGAAAACAAACTCAACAACATCAACATCAAAGCTTTTAATTATATCCGAAACTAGTTGGGATAGACTGAAAATGAACCCGTATGACAGCGTAAAAGTAGAAAGACAAAACGAGGAAAAGAAAAAAGAGGACGAAGTTAACTTGTAAAAGATTCCTTTTTAATTTGTTCTTGGTCTTCTTGAAATCTTTCACTAGTGATGTTGGGGATCAGGTCCTCCAGGACTCAGCCTAGTGGTTCTGTAAGGGCTTCGATTTTTCAGTTCTTGATTTCGCGTACTAGCCCTTAGAATTTCTTGAGCAATTTTGATCAATGGCTGTTTCTTTTTATAACTTGGAAATGGTTCGAGGGCACGAGTTTCAGAGTAAGTTACAAAGAGCAAGAGTAGGACAAGGCAGAACCAAAATCTCAGGCCAGCCATTTCTGTCGTATATACTGTTCTATAACTAATTAGTGCATGTAGAGGGATTTTGAACTAGCTAGGATATGATGTTTGGGCTTTATATAGAGCTCCATATCGAAATTTTCATTATTTTTTAGTGAAGAGTACTGTCCAAAAAAGACAAGCCGAGTTTCCACTTTGATGTGATTAAGGTGATAAATATTGAGGTGCCAAGAAAAATTCAAGATTTAAAAATGTGTGGTAACTTTTTTTAAAAAAATATATATATATGGATTCTAAAGGTGTTTTTCTTTTTTTGATATGGCTTACGTGCATGCGGCCTTTTGTTCTTGCGTTTTCATTAGTATTGGAAAATAAAAAACAAAAATAAGAATAAATATGATTATGTTTTTGCCAATGTATTTGTAGATATGTGGTAATTAATATATATATATAATCATACCTCGATCATTGTCCAAAAACAATGTGTAGGATTTCTATTCTCTTTCCTAGTCATGAAATTTGGCCTTATGGATGGAGTTGCTGATGTTAATAAGTTCAAGCATGTCATTTATATATATATATATATATATATATATATATATATATATATATATTCGATTACACAATTCTTTCGAGTCACTGAAAGGCCACAAACACCACCTAATTAAGTACTTGATTTCTTTTCATCCCCGCCCTAAATTAATCTGCTAAATTTCAAGTTTAACACTTCTTGCATTGGCTTAAGCATGCAAATGAATGTTACATATATATACATTCGTATTTATTTATAGTTAGTTATTTGTTTGTAAAGGAGGAAGAAATTTGGAATAATTAATATTGAAGAGATAGATAATTGGATAAATGGGAGTAGAAAGTGAGAGTTATGAAAGACAAAATTAAGGACGTGAATAGATAATTGACCGAAAGACTAAATCGGCAATTACATAACAGTCTTAAATTACGTTAATAACTGTGAAATTAAAATTCTTAATAACCTTAAAATAAATATAAAAAAAAAGGTTAAAAAGGAGGATATAATTGAGATTATAAAGTGAAGACACAAAGAGAGACCAAAAGACCCTGCTCTCCCTTATAATATAAATAGTTAAAAAAAATATTTTTGTTTATTTATTTCAAAATAAAATTAATAAACATTTAAATTTGTAACTTTGAACGAAAATAGTACATTGTAGTATCAACCATTAAGTTAATTATACCACATAAAATTTTTGATCAGCCTGAGTGAGTGATCATCAACACAGCCTATATTGATTAATGTCAGTTTCTAAGAATTGATATAAATATAATGTGGCGTGGGTAAATATAGTACTCTCTGGTTTATTAATAATAATAATAAAAAAGTCTAATTTGCAAAACTTGTAAATTTTAAGGATTTTTTTACGTATTATATTGACCCTTAAATTTATTGTCTCTTTAGTTTAACATAATTATTAAATATACAGTAAAATTGAGGAATTGTTGTATTTTATTTTATTGCCGACGTAAATATAAATAATTAGTAAATGAGACTCTTCTTTATTCAATTCCATAATACAAAGAATGCAAACTTTATTACTAAATATTAATATAATAACAAAAGATGATATCATCCATTCACCTTTTCATCCTTTTGAAAAAATTGTGATCCACGTTCTTTTATTAAAATATATTTTTTTTGCAGCTGATTTTAAAGAGAAGTTTTTAACAATTTTTCTCAACGTGTATGAAGCATATGTATAATGGATCGCACTTTCTTTCACGTTAAAAGGAATCATGCATGTGTAAATATTAAAAATATATATAAAAATAATATTTTGTTAATATTTAATATTAAAAATAGTAAGAAATATTAATAATATTTTAATATTAAATATTAGTACTTATAAGAAACTAACTTAATTATTATTAATATTTAATCAACTAATTTTTAATGTTGAATATTAAATAAACTAACTAGTTCAAACTAGGTAGCGCATACTCTTACACGAGCAGTCGATTCTAAGTCTGATCAGGAAGTTTGGGGTCAATCTCCTCCCTCATTTCTTGTTGATGTGTTGGCATCTGATCTATGTTAATGAAATATTACCTTTTAAAAAAAAAACCTAGTTCAAAGATACAGTCACCTATAGTGTAAGGATTTCTATGGCATGTCCGTCGTTCTCTTGCAATTATTTATTTATTTTTTTCAAAATTCTAAATGAATGAACAATATTATAGATATGACTTCACCTAATTAGTGGAGTGTTTAAAACTTTAGTAAGCACCTTATATTTAGGCATTACTTCAGTGTAGATATTAATTAGTTATTTATTAATGTTAATGTGAAGATTTTAGATCCAAATAATCTTATGTAGGATGATACATTGATACTTCAATAATAATTATGATATTGTGTTACTTTGCATGAAAGAATTAATTGTTCATCTTGCTTGTTTATGTTGGTTTTTATATTTTGTAATTTTAATGATGACAATATGCTAAAGAATATATATATTTATTAAATGGGTTGAATTGATTTTGAAATGGTTTGTTGAAAATAATTTATAACCAATTTAGTATATGATATTTTATGCATGAAGATTGTTTAATGAACTATATTTTGGTTGATAATTTGATATTATATATAATAATCAAGTTGAATATGATTAAGTGTGTACATAATCTAATGGTCAGGATTGAGTATATCTTGGGATGTTTTGATAAAAGATTATGGGAGACATAATTTGTGTTAAGAATCTTTTCTTACAATATACGTTTGTGTTAAGTCTGATTGGACTGATCTTATAATGAGTTGTTAAAAGAAGGCTTGATGGATTCTTTATATTGGTGGAAATATTGCTCTAATATATTTAATGTTAAAACAGTTTTTAGATTAGAGTATATTAAGGTATTTGATTTATCTAAGCAAACTGATTTTGAATTTAAGTTGGAGTCTATCATGCATGGGAACCCATTTAACTGATTAAGGTTGTTTAAGAATAGGTCTCTAACAGCTATATCTTCTCGACTCCTTTTGAATAGCATATCTTATATTCCTATCTTTAACTTGATGTTTTGGAAATATTTTATAGCTGTTAGCTTAAAATCTATATTTTATTATTCAAAGACTCGGTCTTTCAAACTGATCAATATAGTCGTTACTCTCTCTGTTCTATATATTATTCATGCTCGGCTATTGAAGAGGTACAGGATACTAGAAGCTTATATCAGTCAAATTACAGAGATTATCAAGAGTCTATCAAAATTATTTTCAGCTATTCATTGTATTGATTATTAAATCTTTTGGCTGAAAATTAAAGAGTTTATTGTATTTAAAATTCTTTGAATTCTGAAGTCAAACATTGTTAGGCTTGATTGATCCAATAGTTGATAGAATTGTTAAATATATTGTAAATATTTTAGTCAAAGTATATTTTATTAGCTTCCTATTTAATAGCCATCTGTTAGGCAGTATATTATTAGCTTACTATTTTATAACCATGTGTTAGGCTTCCTAATTTATAGCTCCTTAATTTATAGCCTATATTCAAGCCATCAGTTAGGCATCTACTTTGTATATATTTGGATGAAATGAATGAAAATGGGGAGGAAAAAGATTCCATATCCTTTCATGGTATCAGAGCACCTAGGTTTTTTTTTTCTTTCTCTATCTTCCGCTTGCCCTAGCTCTGTGTTTCCTTGCCCACCGTCTTCCTCCCTCTACCTCTTTGTTTTATTTATTTTTTTTTCTCAATGGCTGAAAACAAATCATCTTTTCATCCGGCTCTTGCTGTATCGAACATCAAAAACCATGTTTCCATTGTTCTTGAAATGGAAAACGTTCAATACTCGACGTGGGCGGAACTCTTCAAGATTCATGCACGATCTCACAAAGTGCTTGATCATATCATTCCTCCGGCCACAGGCAAGGAGAAGGTTCTTTCTACCGAGACCGAGAAGGAGCTATGGTCAACTTTAGATGCCACGGTTCTTTCGTGGATTTATGCTACCATCTCTACTGACTTATTGCACACCATTATTGCGCCCGACTCAAGGGCTAAGGATGCTTGGGATAGACTGCGTAATATATTCCAAGACAATCAACATTCCCGTGTCGTTGCCTTGGAACAGGATTTCTCCACCACTTCTATGGAGGATTTCCCGAATGTCTCAACTTATTGTCAACGTCTTAAATCTCTAGCGGATCAATTGCAGAACGTTGGGGCTCCGGTGTCCGATAGTCGAATGGTACTGCAATTGGTTGGGGGTCTTACAAAGCCTTACCGTGGAGTGGGTACGTTGATCCGTCAAAGCGACCCTCTACCTCCTTTTTACAAAGCTCGCTCCATGCTCACTCTTGAGGAGGCTGGGATGGCTAAGGAAGCAGCCACTGAGTCTGCTATGATGGCTTCTTCGAATTATGATGGTCCGACACACTCTGAGAAATCGGGTCATTCGAAGGGTAAGAATGGTGCGCAAACTTATGGTGGCCGGCGCAACAATGGTGGTGGTCGGAAGAATGTAGGCTCCGACGGTGGCCGCAACTCGGCCGGCGGCAAGGGCGGTGGCCGGGGGCAATTTTCTGGTGGCCACGGTGGGGCTACTCCTTCCCCGCAATGGCAACAACATCCGCAACCATTTCCATGGGGATGGTATAATCAAGGCTGGTCCATTCCTCCTTGTCCATTCCCAACTCAAGGATGGGCCAGGCCCAATGCTCCTCAACAGCGCCAAGGTGGTCTGTTAGGCCCAAGACCTCCTCAGCAAGCCTATGTGCAGCAAACAATAGTGCCTAATCCTCTTGGGCAGTCCGGTTCGTATGCTCCTACGGATATCGCGGCGGTAATGTACACCATGTCTCTTCACCAACCCGACCCGTCATGGTACATGGATACCGGTGCTACATCTCACATGACTTCCTCTACCGGTAATCTATCGTCTTATTTTAATTTGAGCAATCATCCTACTAATAATATTATTGTTGGTAATGGTCATATTATTCCAATTCTGGGCTATGGTCACACGAATTTCTCTTCCCCAGGTCAATCCCTCTCCTTTAACAATGTTCTTCATGCTCCTAAACTTATTAAAAATCTCATCTCTGTTAGAAAGTTTACTAGGGATAATTCTGTGTCTGTTGAGTTTGATCCTTTTGGTTTTTCTGTGAAGGATTATCGGACGAGGGTGCCAATAATGAGATGTGCTAGCTGAGACGACCTTTATCCAATTTCCTGTTCTCTAAACAATCGAGCTTCCTCTTCTACTTTTGCAGCCATCTCTCCTAAGCTTTGGCATGATCGTTTGGGTCATCTGGGGTCTCCTATCTTAGATGTGCTTCGAGAAAATAAAAGCATTGATTGTAATAAACTTTCTCGTTCTAGTATTTGTGGTTCTTGTGTACTTGGGAAACATATTAAGTTGCCGTTTGTTTCTTCATCTTCAAGTACTACTATGCCATTTGATATTTTACATAGTGATCTTTGGTCTTCTCCCATTTTGAGTTCTTCGGACATCGATATCTTGATGATTTTTCTAAGTATTTATGGACTTTTCCTATAGGTCGAAAATCTGATGTGTATGACGTTTTCTTGGCTTTTAAAGCCCATATTTCTACTCAATTTGAGCGTAATATCAAAAATGTCCAATGTGATAATGGTAGGGAGTTTGATAATGGTCCTTTCTGGGAATTTTGTAAAACTCATGGCATGTCCTTCCGCCTCTCTTGTCCTCACACTTCTTCTCAAAATGGGAAAGCCGAACGCAAAATTCGGACTATAAACAATATTTCTCGCACTCTTCTTGCTCATGCCTCTCTTCCTCCATCTTTTTGGCATCATGCTCTCCACATGGCAACCTATCTTCTTAATGTACTTCCGAGTAAATTGTTGGACAACAAATCTCCTCTTGAGGTTCTTTACAAAAGGGTCCCTTCTTATAGTCATCTCCGGGTTTTTGGGTGTTTGTGTTACCCTCTCATTCCATCCACAACTATTAATAAGTTACAACCTCGGTCTACTCCTTGTGTCTTTCTCGGGTATCCAACCAACCATCGTGGCTACAAGTGTTATGATATGTCCTCTTGTAAAATTATTATTTGTCGCCATGTCTTGTTTGATGAGCCTAATTTTCCTTTTGCTAATGTACATTCTCCCAATTTCTACACATATGATTTTCTTGAGGATGGTCTGTCACCTTATGTTATTCACCATCTTCACCACTCTACTCCAATCCCTTCTGTTCAGCCCAACTCGCCAATTGGGCCCGACTCGCCAACCGGGCTCCGCTTGTCCTCCCCTATTGGCCCAGTCAGTCCGCCACTGGCCCAGCAACTGGTGCCCAGCAGCGCGCAGGCTCCTCCTTCAGTGTCCCGGTCTCAGCAGGCCCTACCACCTGTTGGGTCGTCATTCCCTCTTGGCCCACGTTCTGCTCAATTCCCTACAGCCCAAACACATTCCGGTCCCTCCACTCCTACTCCTCCTAATATTCCTCTCCAACAGTCTCGAGTCGTGACCCGTAGCCAGCGTGGGATATTTAAACCCAATCCAAAATATTCCATGCATACCGCGATTGGGAGGTCTCCTTTGCCTCGAAATCCGATCGCGACTCTTCGTGATCCGAATTGGAAAATGGCCATGGATGATGAGTATACTGCTCTTCTTGAAAATAAGGCGTGGGAGCTGGTGCACCGTCCTCCATATGTTAATGTGATTCGTTCTATGTGGATTTTTACTCACAAAGTCAAATCTAATGGTGTTTTTGAGAGGCATAAAGCCCGTCTTGTAGGTGATGGAAAAACACAACAGGTTGGCATTGATTGTGGTGAGACTTTTAGTCCGGTAGTGAAGCCGGCTACGATCCGCACTGTTCTTAGTCTTTCTCTTTCGAAAGCATGGCCGATTCATCAATTAGATGTCAAAAATGCTTTCCTTCATGGTGAGCTTCAGGAAACAGTTTATATGCATTAACCATTGGGTTACAGGAATCGTGATCATCCAGATTATGTATGTCTCTTACGTAAGTCATTATATGGTCTTAAGCAAGCACCCCGGGCTTGGTATAAGCGTTTTGCTGATTATGTTTTGTCTATTGGTTTCACTAATAGCAAGTGTGATAATTCTTTATTCATTTTCAGCAAAGGGTCGAATATGGCTTGCATTTTATTATATGTTGATGATATTATTCTCACTACTTCTTCTGATGCTCTGCGGTGTTCTATCATGGCTCTTCTTAGTTCTGAATTTGCTATGAAAGATCTTGGCTCTCTGAATTATTTTCTTGGTATTGCGGTGACTCGACATAAGGGTGGTATGTTTCTTTCACAGCGCAAGTGTGACGCCCCCAAAATAGGTATACAACACCCATTATGAGTCGCCAAAATATATGGTACAGAAACAACTACATCTTTATTATTACAACACAAGAACTGTGAGTTTAAATACAAATATTGTCATTTAGACAATATCTACACTCAAATAAGTCCTCATTACAATTATTGATACATTATTTCACAAAAATGGTGAGGACTATTAAAGTAACTTCTAGAACCATCATTCCATACCCCGACTAGTACTCGCTACATTCTCGCCTCCTGAGAAAAATGGAACAAAAAGGAAAAGGGTGAGCTCAACTAGCCCAGTAAAGAACATTATGACTAAGATAATACAGAACAAATTATCGTTAGTCTTCAACAGGGAAAAATCTAATAGAATACAATAGACAACAAGTTTTAAATCAATAACTGCAGTGGAAATAGCAAACCATTAGAAGAGTCAAGTAGAGAAAGAATTCTACTATCTTCTAAGATTTAAAAGTCCATCATCAATATTTTATCCCTGTAACATCAATTAATAATCATCTTTATCCAAATATTCATCTTTGCACTACAGGCCAAAGATATTCATTTGTATCACCTGTTAGTTATGTTCATCTCAACACCTGTTCATCTTTGCACTACAGGCCAAAGATATTCATCAAGTAATCATACATCTTTGCACTACAGGCCAAAGATATTCAGTAATATCATCATTTAGGACTGAGGATGATGAAAAATATCTTAGAGAGAACGAATCCAGTGAGACAGAAGGACAAATATTAGGGATTCGTATAACAATTTATCCAATATCAATAATACTTCATAATAACCAATTGTGAAGCAGAATTCAAAAATAAAGATCAAAACATGGATACAATCAAAGATAGTAACCATAATAGACATCTTGGACAAAAAGGGAAAATTTTATTTTTAGGTGAATAGTGCCGTATTCGTGAATAGTACCGTATACGTGAATAGTGCCATATACGTGAATAGTAACCCCGACACAAAAAGTTTCAAATTTGATAAAAACTCATATCAATATTTCAGCATAATGATATTGAAGAAAATAATATCATTAAGAAGAAAATAATATCCCTTACCTCGTAAAGACAAAACTTCTGGTCGGAATACCGGTATAAGGCTGAAAGAAACTTACTCTGATGAATAGAAACTCTCAAAGTATCTAAATACTCACAAAATACACTCAATAATCTAGAGAGAGAAAGAGAGAAAACTTATTTCTGGTGTGATTTTCAATTCTAACTTAGCCCTCTATTTATAGGAAAATGTTAGCACGCCGAAGCAGACTTAACCTGCAACCTGATTGCTTTACCTGCTACTATTCCCACCCACCACATTTGAATAAAAATCTCAGCACATTTCTTCACCAACCAAGAGTGGGGCTCACCAATTCTAGAATTTTCTACCAAAATGATTAACTCCGAAAATTCAACAATTTCTGAACCAGTCATCTCGTAAAATTCATAATAAATCATACGTTCATTTTTAACGGTTCAAAACTTGAGGACATATACTCAACTTATATATGTATAACATATCCAAAAATTACCACGATCCAACGGTCGGATTAAAAATTATAACCCCCGCAAAATATCTCAAAAACCTTGATTTTTAATACCTCCATTCCGACAAAAATACTGATAAAAACCTCAACATTAACTCCTTCATTTTTAACCACAAAAATATATCCCTCATTTACATCCACAAAAATAAATATTTCCTTATCATATGAATCAATAATTAATTATTCACAAATAATATTACAGAATCACATTTATGACAACCAGGCCGTTCCCAAGAAAGAGGGGGCTTTCCAATAAGGATTTCTCCTTACTGGCGCACAATTAGATGACCAAACCTCTCCTTAGATAGAACTTTCTAGACATTGCCAATAATGTTATCTAATAATATTATTCAAATAATATGAATTATTGATCTGATAATGGAAAATACTGTGTAGTGACAATTATTGAAACAACAGTAATATAAAATATCAACGCGGCAATTATTGAATCAATAAAATAAAATACTGAACAGTAATTACTGTAACCATTATTGAGTAGTGCCTTCTTACGTAAGAATCAATAATTGGTGCAATACAGTGTGCTACTGTGTAACAACGCGTATTACTGTGTTTTAACCACCGGGTATTCCAACAGCATTAACGGTAACAACTACGCCGTTATTAATAAGCAACATATACTTATCGTTTTCTTCATCCAATCGCTTTCCGTTATGGGGCCCACAAAAGACTGCGCCGTCGTACGAATATTCTCCGACAGGAAGAATATTCCACGACCAAACGAATATTCCCCGACAACAATGAATATTTTATAACCACCTACTTATTTGAAATATTTACGCATTTTACCCATAACTAACCTCATTAATCAATTTAACACTTACTATTTCAAAATAATAAATAGAGGGAATTTAAATTTCATTTATTAATAATTTGGGGTCTTACAACCTCCCCTCCTTATGAAATTTCGTCCTCGAAATTGACGTACGTACCTGGTGTTTCGAAAAGATGAGGATACCTCGCTTTCATTTCCGTTTCTAACTCCCAGGTCATTTCCTCAATAGCATGGTTTCTCCACAAAACTTTAACTTGTGGTATGACCTTCGTGCGTAGGACATGCTCCTTTCTATCCAAGATCTTGACAGGTACCTCTTCGTACGTTAATTCTTCAGCTATCTCGTCTGGTTCTAACTCAATAACGTGGTCTGAGTTTTTCACATATTTACGTAACACAGATATATGAAAAATATTATGAACACGAGACATACTTGGAGGTAACGCGAGTCTATAGGCCACATTTCCTACTCGGTCAAGAATCTGAAATAGACCAATAAATCGTGGATTGAGCTTTCCTCTCTTCCCAAATCTTGTAACTCCTTTCCATGGAGCCACACGCAACAATACATGATCCCCAATGTCAAATTCCACGTCCTTTCGATGAAGATCCGCATAACTCTTTTGTCGATCCTGTGCCGTTTGTATACGTTGTCGAATCGTTTAGATCTTCTCTGTAGTCATGCGTACTAACTCTGGTCCCAACAATGTTGCTTCACCCACCTCATCCCAACATACTGGAGAGCGACACTGTAAGACCCCAACTTTTATAAATAAAGATAAATTTTTTATAAATATCATTTTTGAATATTATGGAGTTAATTTTATATAATGTTATAGTTGTGGGTAATATTTATAAATTTTGCAAAGTACGCAAGTTGTTATATAATATTCGATTGGTCGGGGAATATTCGTTTTAACAGGGAATATTCGTACAACGACACAATCATTGGTGGACCCCACAACGGAATTATTGTCGGATTGAGAAAACGACAAAAATATTTTATTAAAAATAACGGCGGAAATTTTACCATTGTTACTGTTGAACTACTCGGTAGTAAAAGTACAGTAATACGTGTGGTTGCATAGTAGCACACGGTATTGATTATTAATGCTTATGTGAGAAGTCACTCAGTTTGATTCATTATTGTCAGTTAATAATATGAATTATTTAGCGATAATGACGTTTTGTTTTATTCGTATTATTAACGTAATAAAACAGAAACATCTTTTTATATAAAACAAAATACTTTATTAAAGTTATTCTATAAATAGAATATATTTATTTTATTTAAAAGATTTTTCTTTAAATATGGACCGTCAGATTAAAGTAATCAATCTGGACCGTTCATGGATTAGTTACTATGCATTCTATTTTTCTATAAATAGCAGCTCATTCCTTCATTATTTCTTACGAATTCACTGAACTCTAGAGAGAGAAACTATAGAGAGAAACTATAGAGAGAGAGAAGAAGAGTATTCTGCTACTTAACTACTTCCTTATTTCAGCTCTTCTTTAAAACGGTAGGGGTATTATTCTTTTATATTCATGAAGAGAACTTTGTTATTCCATTCTTATTATTCTGTTGGAATAACCTGTATACGCGGTCTACCCTATACTTGGTGACATTCTTCTATTATTCTGTTGGAACATCCTGTCTGTGTGTTTTACACCGGACCTGGTTCCGTTTATTATTCTGTTGGAACATCCTGTCTGTGTGTTTTACACCGGACCTGGTTCCGTTTATTATTCTGTTGGAACATCCTGTCTGTGTGTTTTACACCGGACCTGGTTCCGTTTTATTATTATTCTGTTGGAATATCCTGTCTGTGTGTTTTACACCGGACCTGGTTCCATTATTTATTATTCTGTCGGAATATCCTGTCTGTGCGTTTACGCCGGACCTGGTTCCATTATTTATTATTCTGTTGGAATAACCTGTCTGTGCGGTCTATCGCATGCATGGTGATTTCTTTTGTTATTCCATTCTTTATTGTACTCAGTTGGTTAAGTTTTGACTTCTATACTCCATGAAATTTGTGGAATATCCTTGATAATTGCGTTTCATCCAGTATCTTTTCATGAAAATATTCTTCTAAGCATTCTTGAATTTTACTCCACAAAGCAGTATCATGTTGACAATTTGGACGTTGTTAATTCCTGGATAAATTAATTCTTGAACTTGTTTTATTGAATTCTTATATCATTGTCATCATCCTCATGTTTATAAAATGTTGAAAGTCATCTGTGGCCTGTAGTGCATAGATGGACTTGGTATGATTATGACCAGGGATTATTCGGTATAATCATGACCGTAATGTTACAAATGATGTGGTAAAAGTCCTCATTGGCCCGTAGTGCATTGATGGACAGTTGTTGGCATGATCATGACCATTAATGAATACACGAATATCCTTGGCCGTAGTGCAGGGGTGATTCGATGATGTGGATTATTTTATTAAGCTGAGTCTCAGCGATCACAGTGTTGAAAAACCTTTTAAATCATAAAAGATAGTAGAGTTTATTTTCTACTTGACTCTTTTAATGGATTGCTTGTTCCGCTGCAGTTAAACTTGATGTCTATTATATTTTATCAGTTTAACATTGTTGAAGGCTAATGATAATTTATTCTGCATTATCTTAGTCATAATATTTCTTACTGGGCTAGTTGAGCTCACCCTTTCTTTCACTGTTCTCTTCAGGAAATGAGAACGTAGCTGGGACAAGTCGGGGAACGGAGTGATGGTCCGAATGATAGTATTAGTTAGTAGTCCTCACTATTCTATGTAATGGTGTGTTAATAAATGTAATGAGGACTCCTTTTGAGTATGAATACTCTCTAGAAGATAATATTTGTATTCAAACTCACAGTTTATGTTTTGTCGTATTGTACACGACAGTTGTATTAGTAAGTTGTATTTGTATTCTGTACTATGTATCTGACGACCCAAGATGGGTGATGTATACCTAATTTTGGGGGCGTCACAGTTGGTATCAGAGCTTAGGGATATGATCCCTGGCTAAGATGTGAGAATAGAACTAGGAGGGGAGAGACGGGGAATTCCTTCGCTAGTATGACCTACCTAAGTTTATTTGCATGGTATTTAATTGGTCGGTCATAATATAAGGATAATATATGACATATCAATTAATTTTTATTTTGTGGCAGTATCTGAAAATGGCATCTGAGAATGTTGAGAATAGCAATGGAGCACAGACGACTGTTGATTCACCACATATCAATAATCAGGATAATGTGCATCAGGAAGGTGACAATCCTCATGCAAACAACAACACTGACCAAATGATGAATGATCAAATGTTCAGAGGCTTTATGCAATTCATGCAACAACAGGTGAAAGCGGCTCCTGTCCACAACGTAGGTGGAAATACTGGAAACTCTCAGGCGGTCACCGCTAAACAGTTTAAGGAGCTGGGACCACCGGAGTTTAAGGGAGAACCCAAACCACTTGTAGCTGAAACATGGATAAAGCAGATCACCAAGATATTTGATGTCTTGGGTTGCTCCGAGGAGCAAAAGGTTCCCTTTGCCGCCTTTATGTTGCGAGGAGAGGCAGATTACTGGTGGGAATCGATAAAGCGTACTCAACCTGCCGCACTGAAGATGTCTTGGGAGAAGTTCCAAGAGCTGTTTAACGACAAATACTTTCCCGAGAGTATTCGTCACATGAAGGAGGTGGAGTTCATCAAATTGGAGCAGAATAATATGACCGTGTCGCAGTACGAGGCAAAATTTGCGGAGTTATCCCGGTTTGCGTCCCACCTGGTGGATAATGAAGAAAGAATGACGCGGATGTTTTTAAGAGGTTTGAAGCCGGAGATACGTCAACATCTTGTTTCTCATAAACTGTGTTTGTATTCAGATGTTGTAAATAGGGCTCAGTTGGTGGAGCGCGATAACGAGACAACGCAACCAAAAGAGAGCAGCCGGCAAAATGATAATACCAGTGAGAGCAGTCATCGAAGCGGTGACAACAAGCGTGGAGGGAATCAACAGGCCAGAAATGGTAACCACTTCGGTGGTAATCAGGGCCAAAACAATAAGAATGGACATTTCAAGAAGAGGAGATTCAACAATGATGGAAAGACGTCAGCACCAGCACCTGTCGTTAAGGAAGGAGAACGACCACCTATCATATGTTTCAAATGCGGAGGGGAGGGGCACATCAGTCCAAACTGCGCGATGCCGTCCAAAGCATGTTATAATTGTGGAAGAGAAGGTCATTTAGCCCGATTTTGTCGTTTACCGAAGACAAATTCAGCTAGGATGGAGGCACCAAAGGCCGTCCCAGAAAAGTCAAAACCGGTTGTGCAAGGGAGAGCGTTTGTTGTGACCTCCCAGAAAGCAAGGAACCCGAATGAGGTCATCACGGGTAAGCTTATCATAAACTCTAACGAAGTCTATACTTTATTTGATACCGGTTCAACCCATTCTTTTATTTCTCCTACTTGCGCTCATCGATTAAATTTGATTCCGGAGAAATTAGACTTTGACTTATCTGTTGAAACTCCATTGGGAGAAACCTTCATTACATCCACGGTTTATAAGTCTTGTTTGGTTCAAGTTGGTACCCACACATTACCTGTCGATCTTATTTCATTAAAAATACTTGCATTTGACGTGATTCTAGGGATTGATTGGTTAACTACTCATCATGCAAAAATTGATTGTTTTCGTAAGGTTGTTAGCTTTCATATTCCTAATCGACCTATTATGCGAATTCAAGCAACCAAACCATTAAAATCAATCGCTGTCATCTCAAGCCATAAAGCTATTCGTTTATTGAAAAACGGATGTCAAGCTTTCTTAGCTCATGTCACAGATCTAAACAAAAATACGTCAGTTTTGAATGATATTTCTATTGTTAATAAATTCCCTGACGTATTCCCTGAAGAACTTCCTGGCCTACCCCCAGAGCGTGAAATTGAATTTTGTATCGACCTTGAACCCGGTACAAAACCCATTTCCAAAGCCCCATATCGAATGGCTCCTATTGAACTTCAGGAGTTAAAGATCCAACTGCAGGAATTGTTAGACATTGGCTTTATTCGTCCTAGTACTTCTCCTTGGGGTGCTCCTGTTCTGTTCGTGAAGAAGAAAGATGGGAGTATGCGACTTTGTATTGATTATCGGGAGTTGAATCATGTCACCATCAAAAATAGGTACCCATTGCCACGTATTGATGACCTGTTTGACCAGTTGCAAGGAGCACAATTCTTTTCAAAGATCGATCTTCGTTCTGGATATCATCAGCTGAAGGTTAGAACTGAGGATATTCCAAAGACGGCTTTTAGAACTCGGTACGGGCATTATGAATTCTTAGTTATGTCTTTTGGATTGACTAATGCTCCTGCTGCCTTCATGGATATGATGAACCGGGTATTCAAGGAATATTTGGATCACTTTGTGGTCGTCTTTATCGATGACATCCTTATTTATTCCAAAAGCCGTGAAGATCATGAGCAACACTTGAGGCTGGTACTCCAAAAGCTTCGTGAATACAAACTTTATGCCAAGTTGAAGAAATGCGAGTTCTGGCTGGAAGAGGTAGCATTCCTTGGGCACGTAGTATCAAGTCGTGGAATATCGGTTGACCCGGCAAAGATTGAAGCTATTCAAAGCTGGGAGCAACCTAAATCAGTGACCGAGGTACGTAGCTTTCTTGGTTTAGCTGGTTATTATCGGAGATTCGTGGAAGGATTTTCTCGAATCGCTACTCCATTAACTCAGCTGACTCGGAAAGATACAAAGTTTGGTTGGAGCGAAGAATGTGAGCAGAGTTTTCAAGAACTCAAGAGGAGACTCATTTCAGCACCTGTTCTAACAATACCATCTGGCTCGGAGGGATTTGTCATCTACAGTGATGCTTCGAGCAAAGGGTTGGGATGCGTTCTCATGCAACATGGAAAAGTCATAGCCTATGCATCAAGACAACTCAAGGAATATGAGAGGAATTATCCTACTCATGATCTAGAGTTGGCAGCTGTTGTCTTTGCACTTAAAATTTGGAGGCATTACTTGTATGGGGAGAAAGTGGAGATCTTTACGGATCATAAAAGCCTCAAATATTTCTTCACTCAAAAGGAACTCAACATGCGACAACGACGTTGGCTTGAACTGTTGAAAGATTATGATCATACCATTCAATACCATCCTGGAAAAGCGAACGTGGTAGCTGACGCATTGAGTAGAAGATCATATGCAAGTACAAGTGCAATATTAACAACGCAAAGGCCCATTTTGTGTGACTTGCAAAGGATGGAGATAGAGTTAAAGACTCCAGGGACCCATGTGATGATGGCGAATATACGAGTAGAACCGACTTTAATCGATAAAGTTAAAGCTGCTCAAGCTACAGACCTGGAGCTGATGCGTATGAGGAAGAAAGTGCAAGAAGGTGCTATGCCGGAAGCAAGAATCGATGAAGAAGGAATACTTCGAGTCAACTCCAGACTTTGTGTTCCTAACAACCCTGATTTAAAGTATGAAATCATGATGGAGGCGCACAACACACCGTTTGCAATCCATCCTGGAAGTACCAAAATGTATCATGATCTTCGTCATACATTTTGGTGGAGCAATATGAAGAGAGAGATAGCGTTGTTTATCTCAAGGTGTCTAACTTGTCAACGAGTCAAAGCGGAGCATCAAGTACCAAAAGGTCCATTGCAACCACTTGAAATTCCAGAATGGAAGTGGGAGCACATTACCATGGATTTCGTTACCGGTCTTCCTAGGGTTTCTCAAGGTATTGATGCGATTTGGGTCATTGTTGATAGATTGACCAAGTCTGCTCATTTCTTACCGATACGAGAAACTTATACACTTGAACGTCTTGCTCGTATGTACATAAACGAGATTGTAAGACTGCATGGTATGCCAGTATCCATAGTTTCTGATCGAGACCCAAGATTCACTTCACGATTTTGGGTTAGTTTACAAAAAGCTATGGGCACGGAGTTACGATTTAGTTCAGCATATCATCCTCAGACGGACGGACAATCAGAGAGGACTATTCAAACTCTTGAAGATCTATTAAGACTCTGTGTCTTTGACTTCAAGGGAAGTTGGGACAAGTTCTTACCATTGGTGGAGTTTTCCTACAACAACAGTTATCAAGCAAGTATTGGCATGGCTCCATTCGAAGCATTGTATGGAAGAAAATGTCGTTCTCCAGTATGCTGGGATGAGGTGGGTGAAGCAACGTTGTTGGGACCGGAGTTGGTACGTATGACTACAGAAAAGATTCAAACGATCCGACAACGTATAAAAACCTCACAAGATCGACAAAAGAGTTATGCTGATCTTCATCGAAAGGACGTGGAATTTGATGTAGGAGATCATGTGTTCTTACGTGTTGCTCCATGGAAAGGAGTTACGAGATTTGGAAAGAGAGGAAAGCTAAATCCTCGATTCATCGGTCCATTTTTAATCCTCGATCGAGTAGGAACTGTGGCTTATAGACTCGCTTTACCGCCAAGTATGTCTCGTGTTCATAACGTTTTCACATATCCATGTTACGCAAATATGTGGAAGACCCGAACCACATTATTGAGTTAGAACCGGACGAAATAGCGGAGGATTTGACGTATGAAGAAGTTCCTGTTCAAATCTTGGATAAGAAGGAACATATTCTACGCTCCAAGGTTATACCTCAAGTCAAAGTTTTGTGGAGAAACCACGATGTTGAGGAAATGACTTGGGAGTTAGAATCAGAAATGAAATCAAGGTATCCTTACCTCTTCGACATACCAGGTACGTACCCTAATTTCGAGGGCGAAATTTCATAAGAAGGGGAGGTTGTAAGACCCCAACTTTTATAAATAAAGATGAATTTTCTATAAATATCATTTTTGAATATTATGGAGTTAATTTGATATAATGTTATAGTTGTGGGTAATATTTATAAATTTTGCAAAGTACGCAAGTTGTTATATAATATTCGATTGGTCGGGGAATATTCGTTTTAACAGGGAATATTCGTACAACGACACAATCATTGGTGGACCCCACAACGGAATTATTGTCGGATTGAGAAAACGACAAAAATATTTTATTAAAAATAACGGCGGAAGTTTTACCATTGTTACTGTTGAACTACTCGGTAGTAAAAGTACAGTAATACGTGTGGTTGCATAGTAGCACACGGTATTGATTATTAATGCTTATGTGAGAAGTCACTCAGTTTGATTCAATTATTGTCAGTTAATAATATGAATTATTTAGCGATAATGACGTTTTGTTTTATTCGTATTATTAACGTAATAAAACAGAAACATCTTTTTATATAAAACAAAATACTTTATTAAAGTTATTCTATAAATAGAATATATTTATTTTATTTAAAAGATTTTTCTTTAAATATGGACCGTCAGATTAAAGTAATCAATCTGGACCGTTCATGGATTAGTTACTATGCATTCTATTTTTCTATAAATAGCAGCTCATTCCTTCATTATTTCTTACGAATTCACTGAACTCTAGAGAGAGAAACTATAGAGAGAAACTATAGAGAGAGAGAAGAAGA
Organism: Panax notoginseng; assembly: GCA_016801055.1. Taxonomy (NCBI): domain Eukaryota; kingdom Viridiplantae; phylum Streptophyta; class Magnoliopsida; order Apiales; family Araliaceae; genus Panax; species Panax notoginseng. Next base: position 213,297,497 of record CM029012.1, read on the forward strand.
GTATTCTGCTACTTAACTACTTCCTTATTTCAGCTCTTCTTTAAAACGGTAGGGAATATTATTCTTTTATATTCATGAAGAGAACTTCTGTTATTCCATTCTTATTATTCTGTTGGAATAACCTGTATACGCGGTCTACCCTATACTTGGTGACATTCTTCTATTATTCTGTTGGAACATCCTGTCTGTGTGTTTTACACCGGACCTGGTTCCGTTTATTATTCTGTTGGAACATCCTGTCTGTGTGTTTTACACCGGACCTGGTTCCGTTTATTATTCTGTTGGAACATCCTGTCTGTGTGTTTTACACCGGACCTGGTTCCGTTTTATTATTATTCTGTTGGAATATCCTGTCTGTGTGTTTTACACCGGACCTGGTTCCATTATTTATTATTCTGTCGGAATATCCTGTCTGTGCGTTTACGCCGGACCTGGTTCCATTATTTATTATTCTGTTGGAATAACCTGTCTGTGCGGTCTATCGCATGCATGGTGATTTCTTTTGTTATTCCATTCTTTATTGTACTCAGTTGGTTAAGTTTTGACTTCTATACTCCATGAAATTTGTGGAATATCCTTGATAGTTGCGTTTCATCCAGTATCTTTTCAAGAAAATATTCTTCTAAGCATTCTTGAATTTTACTCCACAATGCAGTATCATGTTGACAATTTGGACGTTGTTAATTCCTGGATAAATTAATTCTTGAACTTGTTTTATTGAATTCTTATATCATTGTCATCATCCTCATGTTTATAAAATGTTGAAAGTCATCTGTGGCCTGTAGTGCATAGATGGACTTGGTATGATTATGACCAGGGATTATTCGGTATAATCATGACCGTAATGTTACAAATGATGTGGTAAAAGTCCTCATTGGCCCGTAGTGCATTGATGGACAGTTGTTGGCATGATCATGACCATTAATGAATACACGAATATCCTTGGCCGTAGTGCAGGGGTGATTCGATGATGTGGATTATTTTATTAAGCTGAGTCTCAGCGATCACAGTGTTGAAAAACCTTTTAAATCATAAAAGATAGTAGAGTTTATTTTCTACTTGACTCTTTTAATGGATTGCTTGTTCCGCTGCAGTTAAACTTGATGTCTATTATATTTTATCAGTTTAACATTGTTGAAGGCTAATGATAATTTATTCTGCATTATCTTAGTCATAATATTTCTTACTGGGCTAGTTGAGCTCACCCTTTCTTTCACTGTTCTCTTCAGGAAATGAGAACGTAGCTGGGACAAGTCGGGGTACGGAGTGATGGTCCGAATGATAGTATTAGTTAGTAGTCCTCACTATTCTATGTAATGGTGTGTTAATAAATGTAATGAGGACTCCTTTTGAGTATGAATACTCTCTAGAAGATAATATTTGTATTCAAACTCACAGTTTATGTTTTGTCGTATTGTACACGACAGATGTATTAATCAGTTGTATTTGTATTCTGTACTTTGTATCTGACGACCCAAGATGGGTGATGTATACCTAATTTTTGGGGGCGTCACAGACACTTTCGTCCATATAATGCTTCAAATGGGGCCACACCTATACTTACCTGATAACTGTTATTGTAAGAGAATTCCACCAATGGTAGATACTTATCCCAACTCCCTTTGAAATCTAGGACACAAAGTCTTAATAGATCTTCAAGAGTTTGAATAGTCCTCTCTGATTGTCCGTCCGTTTGAGGATGGTATGTCGAACTAAATCGTAAATCTGTGCCCATAGCTTTTTGCAAGCTAACCCAAAATCTTGAGGTGAATCTTGGGTCACGATCCGAAACTATGGATACTGGCATGTCATGCAGTCTCACAATCTCATCTACGTATATACGAGCAAGACGTTCAAGGGAATAAGTCTCCCGTATCGGCAAGAAATGAGCAGACTTGGTTAATCTATCAACAATAACCCAAATAGCATTTATGCGTTGAGAAACCGTGGGAAGACCCGTAACGAAATCCATGGTAATGTGTTCCCACTTCCATTTCGGAATCTCAAGTGGTCGCAATGGACCCTTTGGCACTTGATGTTCCGCCTTTACACGTTGACAAGTTAAACACCTCGAGATAAACTTTGCAATCTCTCTCTTCATATTATTCTACCAAAATGTATGTCGAAGATCACGATACATTTTGGTACTTCCAGGATGGATTGTAAATGGTGTACTGTGTGCTTCCATCATGATCTTGTACTTCAAATCAGAATCGTTAGGAACACAAAGTCTGGAGTGGACTCGAAGTATTCCTTCTTCATCGATTCTTGCTTCTGGAATAGAACCTTCTTGCACTTTCTTCTTCATATGCATCAGCTCTATGTCCGTAGCTTGAGCAGCTTTAACTTTATCGATTAAAGTCGATTCTACTCGTATATTTGATATCATCATGTGGGTACTTGGAGCCTTCATCTCTATCTCCATCCTTTGCAAGTCATACAAAATGGGCCTTTGTGTTAACAACATTGCACTCGTACCCGCATATGATCTTCTACTCAATGCGTCAGCTACTACGTTTGCTTTTCCAGGATGATATTGGATGGTATGATCGTAATCTTTCAACAGCTCGAGCCAACGTCGCTGCCGCATGTTGAGTTCCTTTTGGGTGAAGAAATATTTGAGGCTTTTATGATCTGTATAGATCTCCACTTTCTCCCCATACAGGTAGTGTCTCCAGATCTTCAACGCGAAAACTACTGCTGCCAACTCCAAATCATGAGTAGGATAATTCCTCTCATATTCTTTGAGTTGTCGCGAGGCATAGGCTATGACTTTTCCATGTTGCATGAGAACACATCCTAACCCTTTGCCTGAAGCATCACTGTAGATAACAAATCCATCCGAACCAGATGGTATTGTCAGAACAGGTGCCGAAATGAGTCTCCTCTTAAGCTCTTAAAAACTCTTCTCGTATTCCTCGCTCCATACGAATTTGATATCTTTTCGAGTCAGCTGAGTTAACGGGGTAGCGATTCGAGAAAACCCTTCCACGAATCTCCGATAATAACCAGCTAAGCCCAGAAAGCTACGTACTTCGGTCACCGTCTTTGGTTGCTCCCAACTTTGTATTGCTTCAATCTTCGTCGGGTCAACAGATACTCCATGTTTTGACACCACGTGCCCTAGGAAAGCTACTTCCTCAAGCCAGAACTCGCATTTCTTCAACTTAGCATATAACTTGTTTTCACGCAGCCATTGGAGTACCAGCTTCAAATGATGCTCATGATCTTCACGGCTTTTGGAATATATGAGGATGTCATCAATAAAGACAACAACGAACTGATCCAAATAATCCTTGAATACTCGATTCATCATATCCATGAAAGCCGCATGAGCATTACTCAATCCAAAAGACATGACTAGGAATTCATAATGCCCGTACCGAGTTCTGAAGGCAGTCTTTGGAATATCCTCAGTTTTAACCTTCAGCTGATGATATCCAGAACGAAGATCGATCTTTGAAAAGAATTGTGCTCCATGTAACTGGTCAAACAGGTCATCAATACGAGGTAGCGGATACCTATTCTTAATAGTGACATGGTTTAATTCCCGGTAATCAATACAAAGTCGCATACTCCCGTCTTTCTTCTTTACAAATAAAACAGGAGCACCCCAAGGAGATGTACTAGGACGAATGAAACCGATGTCCAACAACTCTTGTAGTTGGACCTTTAACTCCTGAAGTTCAATAGGAGCCATTCGATATGGGGTTTTAGAAATGGGCTTTGTACCAGGTTCAAGATCAATAAAGAATTCAATTTCTCGTTCCGGGGGTAGACCGGGAAGTTCTTCAGGAAATACGTCAGGAAAGTCAATAACAACAGGAATATTATTCAAATTTGACGTGTCTTTATTCAAATTCATAACATGGGCTAAGAAAGCTTGACATCCATTTTTTAATAAACGAATGGCTTTATGGCTTGATATAACAGTGATTGATTTTAATGGCTTAGTTGTTTGAATTCGTACAACAGGTTGGTTAGGAATATGAAAACTAACAACCTTACGAAAACAATCAATTTTGGCATGATAAGTAGTTAACCAATTAATCCCTAAAATCACATCAAAAGCAAGTATCTTTAAAGAGATAAGGTCAACAGGTAAGGTGATGGTGCCAACTTGGATCACACAAGATTTATAAACAGTGGATGTGATGAAAGTTTCTCCTAACGGAGTCTCCACAGATAAATCAAAGTCTAACTTCTCTGGAGTCAAGTTTAAACGTTGAGCACAAGCAGGAGAGATAAAAGAATGGGTAGAACCGGTATCTAATAAGGTATAAACTTCGTATAAATTTATGATTAGCTTACCCGTGATCATCTCGTTTGGGTTCCTCGCATGTTGACCAGTCACGACAAACGCTCTTCCAGGAACCGTTGACTTTATCTTTTCTGGGACAGCTTTTTGAGTCACCATCCCCACTGGACTTGGTTTTGCTACAGTGCAATCTCGATCGATATGTCCTTCCTTTTCACAATTATAACATACCTTAAACTGTTGTGGGCAGTTTGGGCTGATATGTCCTTCTTTTCCACACTTATAGCATATAACCGGTGGTCGTTCTCCTCCCTTGGAACCAGTTGCTGCTGGTGCTGACGTCTTCGTATTGTCATTGTTGAATCTCCTCTTTTTAAAATCTCCTCCCGACTCGCTTCTTCTATTTTCATAGCCACGATTACCACCAGAGTGGTTGTCGTTCTTGTCTGTATTTTTCTTTCTCCGCTGGTTATCACTGTTCTGATGACTGCTGTCACCGATATGATCCTGGTTGTGGTCCCTCAGTTGACCGTACTCGTTATCTCGCTCTAATAATTGAGCCTTGTTGACAACATCTGGATAGAGAGAAAATTTATGAGAAATGAGATATTGACGTATGTTGGGTTTCAAACCTCTCAGAAACATCCTCGTCATACGTTCCTCATTCTCCACCAAATGAGGTGCAAACCTGGACAACTCTGCAAACCTCGCCTCGTACTGAGACATCGTCATGTTATTCTGCTCCAGTCTAATAAACTCTACCTCCTTCATATGACGAATACTTTCAGGAAAGTACTTGTCATTGAACAGTTTCTGAAATGTCTCCCAAGACATGCTGAGTGCGGTTGGATGGGTACGCTTCACAGACTCCCACCAGTAATCTGCCTCGCCACGGAACATAAAGGTGGCGAATGGAACCTTCTGTTCCTCCGTGCATCCCAAGACATCGAATATCTTGGTAATTTGCTTGACCCACGTTTCCGCCATGATCGGATCTGGCTTTCCCTTAAATTCTGGTGGTCCCAATTCTTTGAACTGTTTGGCTGTTACAAACCGTGAATTGCTATCATTTCCTCCTGTATTTTGAACACGAGTCTCCCTCATCTGGTTTTGCATGAACTGCAAAAAACTTCTAAACATTCCATCATTCATCATCTGCTAATTGGTGTTGTTCACAGAAGGAACATTGCCAGCATGTTGCACGTTCTCCTCGTTGGTAAGCACCGGTGTCTCCACGGTCTCATTTACTCCACTGTTAACATTTTCAGTCGACATTCTCAAATATTGCCATAAAACAAGGGTTAATTAAATAAATTAACAAATCTCATAATACCCCTATATTATGACTGACCAATAAATAAGCTTAGGTAGGACACACTAGCGAATGATTTATTCGTCTCTCCCCTCCTAGTTCTATTCTCCGATCTCCGCCAGAGATCATATCCCTAAGCTCTGATACTAACTGTGACGCCCCCAAAATAGGTATACAACACCCATTCTGAGTCGCCAAAATACATGGTACAGAAACAACTACATCTTTATTATTACAACACAAGAACTGTGAGTTTAAATACAAATATTGTCATTTAGACAATATCTACACTCAAATAAGTCCTCATTACAATTATTGATACATTATTTCACAAAAATGGTGAGGACTACTAAAGTAACTTCTAGAACCATCATTCCATACCCCGACTAGTACTCGCTACATTCTCGCCTCCTGAGAAAAATGGAACAAAAAGGAAAAGGGTGAGCTCAACTAGCCCAGTAAAGAACATTATGACTAAGATAATACAGAACAAATTATCGTTAGTCTTTAACAGGGAAAAATCTAATAGAATACAATAGACAACAAGTTTTAAATCAATAACTGCAGTGGAAACAGCAAACCATTAGAAGAGTCAAGTAGAGAAAGAATTGTACTATCTTCTAAGATTTAAAAGTCCATCATCAATATTTTATCCCTGTAACATCAATTAATAATCATCTTTATCCAAATATTCATCTTTGCACTACAGGCCAAAGATATTCATTTGTATCACCTGTTAGTCATGTTCATCTCAACACCTGTTCATCTTTGCACTACAAGCCAAAGATATTCATCAAGTAATCATACATCTTTGCACTACAGGCCAAAGATATTCAGTAATATCATCATTTAGGACTGAGGATGATGAAAAATATCTTAGAGAGAACGAATCCAGTGAGACAGAAGGACAAATATTAGGGATTCGTATAACAATTTATCCAATATCAATAATACTTCATAATAACCAATTGTGAAGCAGAATTCAAAAATAAAGATCAAAACATGGATACAATCAAAGATAGTAACCATAATAAACATCTTGGACAAAAAGGAAAAATTTTATTTTTCGGTGAATAGTGCCGTATTCGTGAATAGTACCGTATACGTGAATAGTGCCGTATACGTGAATAGTAACCCCGACACAAAAAGTTTCAAATTTGATAAAAACTCATATCAATATTTCAGCATAATGATATTGAAGAAAATAATATCATTAAGAAGAAAATAATATCCCTTACCTCGTAAAGACAGTACTTCTGGTCGGAATACCGGTATAAGGCTGAAAGAAACTTACTCTGATGAATAGAAACTCTCAAAGTATCTAAATACTCACAAAATACACTCAATAATCTAGAGAGAGAAAGAGAGAAAACTTATTTCTGGTGTGATTTTCAATTCTAACTTAGCCCTCTATTTATAGGAAAATGTTAGCACGCCGAAGCATACTTAACCTGCAACCTGATGGCTTTACCTGCTACTATTCCCACCCACCACATTTGAATAAAAATCTCAGCACATTTCTTCACCAACCAAGAGTGGGGCCCACCAATTCTAGAATTTTCTACCAAAATGATTAACTCCGAAAATTCAATAATTTCTGAACCAGTCATCTCGTAAAATTCATAATAAATCATACGTTCATTTTTAACGGTTCAAAACTTGAGGACATATACTCAACTTATATATGTATAACATATCCAAAAATTACCACGATCCAACGGTCAGATTAAAAATTATAACCCCCGCAAAATATCTCAAAAACCCTGATTTTTAATACCTCAATTCCGACAAAAATACTGATAAAAATCTCAAAATTAACTCCTTCATTTTTAACCACAAAAATATATCCCTTATTTATATCCACAAAAATAAATATTTCCTTATCATATGAATCAATAATTAATTATTCACAAATAATATTACAGAATCACATTTATGACAACCAGGCCGTTCTCAGGAAAGCGGAGGCTTTCCAATAAGGATTTCTCCTTACTGGCGCGCAATTAGATGACCAAACCTCTCCTTAGACAGAACTTTCTAGACATTGCCAATAATGTTATCTAATAATATTATTCAAATAATATGAATTATTGATCTGATAATGGGAAATACTGTGTAGTGACAATTATTGAAACAACAGTAATATAAAATATCAACGCGGCAATTATTGAATCAATAAAATAAAATACTGAACAGTAATTACTGTAACCATTATTGAGTAGTGCCTTCTTACGTAAGAATCAATAATTTGTGCAATACAGTGTGCTACTGTGTAACAACGCGTATTACTGTGTTTTAACCACCGGGTATTCCAACAGTATTAACGGTAACAACTACGCCGTTATTAATAAACAACATATACTTGTCGTTTTTTTCATCCAATCGCTTTCCGTTATGGGGCCCACAAAAGACTGCGCCGTCGTACGAATATTCTCCGACAGGAAGAATATTTCACGACCAAACGAATATTCCCCGACAACAATGAATATTTTATAACCACCTGTTTATTTGAAATATTTACGCATTTTACCCATAACTAACCTCATTAATCAATTTAACACTTACTATTTCAAAATAATAAATAGAGGAAATTTAAATTTCATTTATTAATTATTTGGGGTCTTACAGCAAGTATGCCGAAGACATAATAGAGCGTGCAGGGATGTCTTCTTGTAAGCCATCCACTACCCCGGTTGACACCAAATCCAAGGTTGGTGCTACATCGAGTGCTACATTTGATGCCCCTACTCTATATCGGAGTCTTGCAGGGGCGCTACAATATCTCACTTTTACACGGCCAGATATTTCTTATGCCGTACAACAGGTTTGCCTCCATATGCATGATCCGAGGGTTGATCATATGTCAGCTCTCAAACGGATTATTCGGTATGTTCAGGGTACGTTGGATTTCGGACTTCATTTATATTCATCTCCTACTTCTACTCTGGTCTCCTACACTGATGCCGATTGGGGTGGGTGCCCTGACACGAGACGCTCTACTTCTGGATACTGTATATTTTTGGGTGACAATTTGATTTCTTGGTCGTCAAAACGACAACCTACATTGTCTCGTTCTAGTGCCGAGGCCGAGTATCGTGGCGTGGCAAATGTGGTCTCCGAATCATGTTGGCTTCGGAACCTACTCTTAGAGTTGCATTGTCCGGTTAAAAAGGCTACACTTGTATATTGCGACAATGTGAGTGCTATTTATTTATCAGGGAATCCAGTTCAACATCAACGTACAAAACATATTGAAATGGATATCCATTTTGTCCGAGAGAAGGTTGCACGCGGACAAGTACGTGTTCTTCATGTGTCATCACGATATCAGATAGCGGATATCTTCACCAAAGGTCTTCCGCTAATTTTATTTGAAGAGTTTCGGGACAGTCTCAGCTTCCGTAAGCCTCCCGCTTCGATTGCGGGGGTGTGTTAAATATATTGTAAATATTTTAGTCAAAGTATATTTTATTAGCTTCCTATTTAATAGCCATCTGTTAGGCAGTATATTATTAGCTTACTATTTAATAGTCATGTGTTAGGCTTCCTAATTTATAGCTCCCTAATTTATAGCCTATATTCAAGCCATCAGTTAGGCATCTACTTTGTATATATTCGGATGAAATGAATGAAAATGGGGAGGAAAAAGATTCCATATCCTTTCAAGAATCTATTCAAAAAAAGTTTCAAATGTCTCAGTGGTGAAAAAAGTTGTAAATATGCAAAAGTTGCAGAGGTGCAAATGGGACAATAGTATCCAAATTGAAATTCTTTGAACAAGGAGTTTTCTGTGTAATCATTTGAATATTAAATTAAATAAACTGAGTCTCCAATACCTTTTGATATTGAACGTGGATTAGACCAATAGATTAAAAGATAGAGGCTGAACCACGTAAAAATCTTGACGTGATTTATTGTTCTATTCTATTCTTTATCTGCTTTAGTATTCTGCATATTCAGTTTTAGTTCGTACTTGTAACTGTCCGATTATAACAGACAAGGTTAACATGTCCGATTATAGTCTACATCGGTAAACTTTAAAAATTGACCATTGTAAATTAGATTTGGATAGTTATACCTATTCACCCCTTCTAGCTGTGATTAGGTCGCGATCAGACTAGACAAGACTTTTTCCTTCAAACAACAATTTTTTAAAGGCTTCAGGTCAAACCTAACTAGTCTAGATCTTGACCAAACTAAATTTTAACCGTGTCGAGCCGCAGGATTTTTTGTGCACCTCTACATGTTACTATTTTTTTATTTTTTTTTGGGGGGGGGGGTGGGGGGTGGGGGGGGGGGTTTGAATATTTCATGCGGTCAATCTCAAGTTGATCCACACGTATATATCAGATATCTGAGTAATTGTGCATATTGTAGTAATTTGGCTTATTCTAAACCACTCCAATAACTCAATAAGGATCTCCACCATCTAAAAACAAATGATTTTAGAAAATACCAAGAAACTACTATAACTTATTCTGCATGTTCAACAATTTACAACATTATTTTATTCATATGTATTTTTTATATTTTTATACGGTTCTTTCTCACATGAAATTGGGACCCACTGCATATTTGTATGAGAGAAAATCGTACATGTAGAAATATTAAAAATACATATGAAAATTTTAATATTTAAAGTAGCACAAAGAGGCCATTTCAATCCAATATAAAACAAAACACACATGCCCTATAAAAGTCCACTACTGTCCAACTCAACATGATTGTAAAGAAGAAAATTGTTGTTATTATTCTCTACCAATAAGTGACTACATCTCAATTGTAGCTATAACTAAAGAGAGAAGCAACGCCAACGCCAACGCCAACGCCAACGCCAACGCCGGCCTTTTATCTGAAACTAGCTGGGGTAGATTGACATTGTAAAAGCAGAAAGACAAAACGAAGAAAAATAAACTTGTAAAAAATTCCTTTTTTTTCTTCTTGAAATCTTTCACTAGTGATGTTGGGGATCAGGTCCTCCAGGACTCAGCCTAGTGGTGCTGTAAGGGCTTCGATTTTTCATCAGTTTTTGGTTTCGCGTACTTGCCCTTAGGATTTCTTGACCAATTTGGATCAATGGCTGTTTCTTTTTACTAGGAAATGGCTCGAGGGAACGAGTTTGAGCGCAAGTTGCAGAGAGCAACAGCAGGACAAGGCAGAACCAAAATCTCAGGCCAGCCATGATAGAAGTTATATATAACTAACTGAGTCAGAGTGTGGTGCATGTAGAATGTTTGGGCTTTATATAGAGCTTCATATTGTAATTCTCATAATATTTTAGTCAAGAGGGTCCAAAAAAGACAAGTCATACAAGCAGAGTTTCCACTTGGATACGAAATATTGAGCTAGGTGCCAATGTAAATAATCAAAACAAACCCCCCCTTCTTTTATCAAGAAAAATCCATGAAAATAAAATAAAAATTAAAAAAAGATTTTTTTTGCCAATGTATTTGTAGATATGTGGTAATATAATCATACCTCATTAATTGTCCAAAAACAATGTCTGTCTACCCAAGTATTTCTAAAAGAGTAGTCTTTCCTAGTCATGAGATTTGGCCTTATGGAGTTGCTGATGTTAACAAGTTCATGTATTGGCTAATCATTTTGAAATGCTTATCCAATTACTTTTCTTTCGAGTCACCACAAGCAACCCCTTACTTGATCTATCTATCTATCCCTTTTATCCTCTTCTGGATTTCTCATGTAACTCTTCAATTTGAGCATTTTGCAAATAAAAACCTTGCCTGGAAATTGCGATTTGATTTCCCATTTGTTCAAAAAAGTTCAACTAGTCTTTCCCCATTTTCGGTTTCAAGAATTCGAAGAATGCCATCATCCTCATGAACGAACAGGGTTGACAATCGTGTTGTGTTAAGGAACTCACAAAATAGTCATGTAACTTTGGGAGAAGAGGTGTTTCCTTATAAAGGCAATCTTAATAACCTGGTCTGAACGACTGTTTATCAAAAATACAAGTCTATGCAAAGTTATAAGACCATGTATAAGGGTTGAAGTCTTAAATGCTCAGTGCCGAAAGGTGAATCGATGACAGGAGCCAGGGACCGAAGTCCCGGCGAACGATAGTCGTAACTAGTTATAACAGTTCTAAGGTAGCGAAATTACTTGTCGGGTAAATTCCAACCCGGCCGAAATGCGTAGACATTGTCTCAAAGAGAAACAATTACATTAAATATGTTAATGCTAACACTATATGTTTAACAAATGGTTTTTACACGATCAACACTAACCTTAATTATGTTATTAGTTCCTAATTATGTCCCAAGGTTTATTAGTTCATTTTTATTCTGACTTTGATATAAAAATAATCATAAAGTTACTTTAAAACGTGATCGAGTCGGTATTAGACTTCTTGTGGTGTGGATATGTCCAAGGTTAGCCTAGTGCTACTTCCAGATAAAGCATTAAAATTGCTTTCCTATATGGTACTGCAAAAAGGTCCACCGTCTAGTTCTTAGTTTTATTCACTACTTAAATATTTATTTTACTTTAAAGAATTTCGACTTTTGTTCTTAATTGAATTAAGGGAGTATTTTTAATAACAATTCTTTATGAACCACTTTGACATTTATTTATTTTTTAAAAAAAATTGCTTCAACCATAATTTTGACTTTTTTTTTTCAATTTTAAATTAAACAAATAAATACTTAATTTTGGTTGTCAAAGCACTATATAATCATCATTAACATTGGAAACTAAATTACTCATTCTTTATCATGATAACCATGAGAAGAACATAATTAATGTTTGTCCTCTTCCCAAAATGGATTGAATATGTTGATTATCAACCAACCGTCCTTAATTATCTAATCGTCAAAATGAACACTTGTTAAGTCATCTAATTATATGTAATAATAAAACTTAAAAAGGGTTAATTAGGGGTTCTTGTCAAGATCAATTTATCAATATTACTTTCTTGAGTACCCAATTTTTTAGATAAGAAGCATTAAGCATTAAAATGGAGCACTTTAGTTCAATTTTTAAAAAGGGTATAGGCTTCCATGTAATCAAATCAAATAGTAGTACATAATAATAGTACTATTGACTATACTAACATTGTAATCTATGTATGAATCATGAAAGTGCACATTTGCCCATGAATTTTGGCAGCCAAATTATTTGTAACCTTACAATAATTTTGACCCTCTAAAAACAAATCATTCCACCGTCTAGGTGATATTTAAATATTTTTCTAGACAATTTTATTTTATATATTTTCGTCATGCAAAAATATCATTTCTCTTATATATACTATATAAAGCATATATTAAATGTAAATATTCTAAATTTTGCAAGAAAAATACCACAAATAAAATCTTAATAAAGCGCAACAAATTTGTTTCAATCATCCAGATCTTCAAAGCCTAATTCTGTTTCTGCTACCACCAAAATTGGTACAGTTAGAGAAGGAACCACCTAGTGCTCGATGCGAGCCTATAAGGATTTTTAGAACACTGATAAAAGTAGAGAGAGATTTATTCATAACTGTCTACATAAATATTAATCTATATCCTTGCCATGGAAGGCCAAAAATACGAGTAAAATCAGAGTACAACATTACTAACTGTGAAACAAGATATCAACAGGACTGTACTTGCAGTTTTATCTTCAACGTATTCAACTGAGACTAATGTATTCAAATTGTTTACAGATTTGAGATGTTTGCGGTAGAAGCAGAAGCAGCAGCAGTGGACCACCCCAGTTGCATATACAGGAAGCAAGGCCAAGGGCCGCAAAAACCCAGCAGTATTATAAGTCACCCTTTACAGCAGAAGCTATCATTGTACAACATTTTCATGGCTAGTCAGGCAAGAGAGGCAGTCTTTCAACACAATAAGGCGAGCCATTTGCTTCGCCGTTGTGACTGAATAACTCGTCAACCTCGTTATCTGTATCCACATTTCCATCACTATTTGTCTCTCCATCCATAGTAGTTTGAAATGGAAGGATACGGAGCCGTTCATCTGGCTCCAAGCCAACTCTCTCAGATTGTAGTTTGTATTTACGAATAAGATCTTTTTGTAGTAATAAGATGTTGGATGGCCTAGGGAGTAGCTCCACAGGTTCCCCTTTGGGAATTACAACTTTCTCAATTGCAATTCTTGCCTCCTGTGTAAAGGGGGAAATCTAATGAACTTGAAGCAATAAGGTCATATATAAGCATAACTAAGAACAAGTCGAGAAGAGGAGCATGGATAGGAATTCAATGAAATTGCAAACACCTAAGGTTATGTTTGTTTGCAAGGATTATTCCTGGGGATAGGAAATCTGACCTTTGCCATATATACAATACAAAGTTATTGCTACATATTCTTGGATGCAACTATCTCACGAATCTTAGCAATTGCATAACGGCCAAAGCATATTATAAATTTTCATAGAATATGGGGTGTTTAAAGACTGCAGATAGTAGATATCAAAACATAGTAATAACTATGAGAGAGAGAGAAAGGCAATTTGTTTCACCTCTAATGCGTCAATCTTCTCTGACGCATTTATCTTGGCTTCAGCATCAAAATTCTTAAAACCATCTTCATAATCAGTCATTAATGCCAGTATTGCCTTTGATAACTGCGTTGACGAGCTTGCCTACGAACAAAAAGAAAGATTCACTATTGGGGAACTATTCTTAATCTTTTTCTGGTATGAAATCAGTACATGACAAGGAATCGATAATGTAGTGTAACTAATTACCTTTGCAGCATAAATAGGTATGCCACAAGATCTAGCAGCTGCTTGAAGCCGTGCATTCTTTTTAAGCTTGGACTGCAAGGCAAGTAATGCATCTGCTTCACTGATATTGTCCGTAAATTCAAATGCATGCTCTATCATTAACTGTTTAACTCCTTGTATTACACTGGCCTCTGCAATCTGCAATACCTTCCACTATATAAGCTCCATGTGCAAGTACTGGAAAATGGAATTATTTATTTTAATAAGCCAAAGAGTAGAATCAATTAAATTTGTATCCAATTTCGTGGCGTTAGGAAATATCAATAATTTATTAAGAGGAGAACCAGGGGTAGAGGTTTGAGATTAGGCAGTCTCACTTTATTGGTATTTTCCAGTAAATTCCCGTCTGTCTTCCTTCTAGTCATTGCCTTGACCAACTAGGTCATTCTTAATAATGATCGAATAATACTACAACATTCATGGTGAAAGGATTTTATAACTATTAATATCTTGTTGAGTCATTTTACTATGAATAAGTCGCATCTCAAGTAACTGAAGAGTGTGTGTCAACTACAAGTATTCAAGTATCAAAGGGAAATAGCCCGTACTAAATATCAGCCTGATATTTAAAAGAGAAACCTGACGCGCTAATAAAATATACAGCGGGAGACACCTAAACAAACCTGCTTGGCCACATGAACTGCAAGATAACTCCACCAAGATTTTAACACAGTAACAGAAAACTCAGACTTGTAAGAATAAATTAAGCAAATATGTTGTCAGGGCATGACACAGGCACAGTGATAAATACCCCGTAAAGGAACAAGCGAACTGATGTCACATCTTCACAAGAACTTTCTCCCATGGCTTGAGCTGGTTTAGAAACATATTGAATTTGGGCAGGTATTTCGTCTCTCATCTGAAGATTATCTTCGGACAAACTTCCATTTTTTACGTCACCAAAATCATGACTGAATGGATCCGCTGGTACAGTTTCATCACTCGGTGCCTGATTTATCTTGCGAACTTCAAAATCTGGGAAACGCCCTTTCCCAACATAAAAAAACAACAACATTTCAAATACAGTAGCAGCACCACATGCAACTAACTGAAGATGAATAAACATATAACATGAAAATGAGAGAGCAGGCCAAAAAAAAAATTCCTTTTCGAGCAAAAAATGAACCGGAAAGAATAGCATCAACTGTCGCTTCTAAGCTGGGATGAACTCGCAACTCGGTCTTTGAAATTAGCTCCACACTGCATGTGAAAGTTGATGGTCCCTTCCTCTCCAGCACAGTCTTCTGAACACCCCTTCGGCTTGCCTCTTCATCCCCTAGTGTCACGCTCTGGGATAAGAAATTATCAGACTTTCATTCTGATGGTTACAGTAAACAAATAAAAGAAAACCAAACCGACCAAAATGCAAAAATTTGAGCCTTTTAATGCCTTGGGCTTTCACAGGCCCTTGCCTTGGGAAAAAAACTATCGACTCCCAAAAAGTGCGGACCATGTAAAGGGCTAAAGGCCCACAATGTGCTTCCTCTTTCATTGTGAAGGTTTATGGCAAGACATCTTCCAGCACTCTACATATTTCCTTATCCTGTCATTTTCCCTCTTTTTTGTACTTTTTTTCATATTATTCTTTTTCTTCTTTCTTGTATTTATTGTGTGTACACTTTTAGGTGGGGTTGTGGGTAATTTCTGATTACTCGGTAACAGCATGCTTGATTCAGAAGTTCTTTATCTCATATTCTCATATTGTGGGAACTGAATGCAAGATAGTTCACAGCAAAAGTATATAACAAGTTAAACTTATGTAGAGGGTAACTGAAAAATGTTAAGCCTGTAAAGTAAATGCTAAAAGATACTTTCTGAAAAAATTAAATCTGAAAAGATAAATAAAGAACCAAGCTCACATGGAAAGGACATTTTCATTTCTATTGGCATGGCATTTAGCATAAAAAATAAAATCTATTGACATGGAGGGTAGACAAATACGTATATATAATTCCACTTCCGACACCAGCTAAAGAGTAGCAATGTCTTTTATATCTAATTCAGTATCGTGTGTGCCTCATATACAGAATCTTATATGAACATACTGGTTTACATGAATCCACAAGCTCTCAGGAGCAGCACATTACCTACAAGATTTAATGCATATTTAAAAATAAAATGTGTAGCTAACTCACATGTATTCCTCCAACAAGCATCTCCAGTGAAGGATTCATTACCAAGTTCTCTATTGTTACTCCATGAGCAGTGGCAACTAACTGGATTCCTCGTTGTGCAATTGTGCTTGCGGCCGCTGCTTCAAGTTTTGTGCCAATTTCATCGATTACTATCACTTGTGGCATATGATTTTCAACTGCTTCTATCAAAACCTTGATTATATAAAATAACATTTTATAAAAAAATATATATATAAGAGCACCCTACCAACAGCATTAATTAACAGTCAATAGGACAAGAATGTACGATGAGAAAACCTATACCATTATTTCCTTATCAAAAAAAAATTGAACAAAGTTAAGAAACCAATAATACTCATGTTTCATGCAACATTACTAGGCCTCTGTATAAAAAGCAAAAGTATTGCAATTTGCAAGTGGTCATATTTTCTCAAGAATTTTAGTATATAGGATTGTTTGAAAACGTAGAGTTGTAAAAATCCTCCAAGTTGGGATCAAATAATTTAGTGGGCGTCCACAACAATTAGTGGCAACATACTTCTAGCTTTAGTGACAAAGGGTGGTTTTGAAGGATTGATGTATCGCATGTGCAAAGAGCAGAATAGCAGAATAGCAAAATATCCGAAATCAACTTTGAGAATAAACTTTTTGGAGCTCAATACTTCATGGGTTGTTGGAGAGTTTTCAGGACTTAAAAGATGTGTTGATTCTTCAGTCGCATACAGAATTTGTAAGAAATGAAATTTCTCCATTTACAGGTAGTGGAAGAAGATATAAGAAGAGGGGAAGGTAGACCTAAAATTACTTGGGGAAAGTAGTTCAAAGAGACTTCAAGGAGTGGCAGACAACCGAGGACAAGGCCTATGATAGGTGCAACTGGAGAAATCAAATCTGTATATCAGAGGTCGAGTAGGGTGTTACACCTTTTCTTGTGTTTTATGTTTTTCTCTTATCTTTGTTTTTTTGTCCTTTTGTTTTCAATTTCGGTTCTTAATATCGATGTACGTATGTATATGTGGGTAGTTCGCAATTTATTTATTTTTCCTTGCATTCTATCCTTTTACAGTACTTCAATATTTGATTGGTCTCTTTTTTTGGGGGTCTATTATTGCTCTTATTGTTATTGTCATTTATTGCCCTTATAGTCTTTCTACTTTTCCGTTGTCATATGTATTACATTTACAGCCTATCTCAACTAGTTTAGGATAAAAGGCATAGTTGAGTTGACAAGAAAGGCTAACCTCTCGTGCGTAAGGATTATATCCCGGGATAATCTGCATGTTGTGGATACTAATGCTTAGCATTAGGTTAGTTGTTGGTTGCAAGCGTTATTTCATGATAGAAAATGATATATATTGCGAATACTGATGTCGACTTTTTGGTTGCTAGTTACGTGAATAAGTATTAGTAGTATTGATAGACACATAATTCATACATTTTATTATCCTTAATTTTTCCTTTTAATTATATTAGTTTATTTAATTAATATGTTTTATTTTATTTTATAGGATTTAATATTTTGTTACAATAAAGCCAAAATCTTGGTGATCAAATAATATTTAATGCTCCAATTCATAGAATGAAAGAAGCAAGAAGATTCCTACAACAAGAATAAAGGAGGTGGAACCAAAATTTGGTGTGCAAGTCAAAACTAACAAGAGAAAAGAAAGTCAATCTAGAAGATATCTTTGAGAAATTGATTGTCACTAGAAAGTTGAAACCTACATTGAAAAGAATTAATATCTTATGCCTATAAATAGAGGAGATTATTAGGGGGGGTTTTTTATGTATTATCTTAGGTTAGAAGTAGTAGTAATAAATTATTTTTTCATTATACGCTCGTTGGATAATCATTATTTTTATTGTTAATTTTCTTAGTTTTTTTCATGCATTCACTCACGTAGAGCACATCTTGTTTAAATTTTTATTTTATTTATTTATTGCCAAATATAAATTGTACTGATTGTTGGAGGATTGAGATACGTCAAATTTCTCATTCTTTCGTAATTCACTTTTAAGACATTTTATTTGTTTACCGTTTTTTTTATTTTATATGTGCATTTTTATATTTAATCTAACATTAAGGGCAAAAACCTGTAACAAGATAAAGTGAGGATTTCATCACCCTTCCTTAGCCCACAAACAACCCAACTAGCATCTTACATAACCTTGACTTAATAAAATCGAGTAGACGTTGACCCTAGGACTCTCGAGCTCAATTAGGACTCCAAGAGGAAGCTAAATTTTAAATTAATCAAACTATTGGTGTCTAGGCAAGTGGTTCAAAAGACAAATGTCTCAAGAACGTGTAGTTATTCAATTAGTCACCGTACTCACGGAGAGACTCACCGTTCTTACACTTACCTGACTATTGGTGTAATTAATTTCAAATTTTGTGGACCTTAAGATGTAACTTGGAACAGTTAGGAGTTGTCTAGATTTTATTTAGGTTACTCGTAGAATTAAGATTTTTATTTTATTTTATTTATTTATATTTTTTTTCTTCTGTGTGATTTTCGTGGATAGTTGTCTATTTGTTTTGTGATTTGTGGAAAGATGGACTCTTATTATAGTTGGAATAATAATTTTTCTTGGAATAAAGAACCCTATGAAAATTTTAATGCACACCAAGTAAATCAATTTTTTCCAACTTATAAAAATCTTTATCTAAGTTCATATTCATATCCATATTCGGATCCAGGACCTTAATATCTACAAGAATTTTCAAATGAAAGAAGAGGAAAGATTAAGTACCTTAGAGAAAACTATGGAAGCTTTCATTGAAACTCATTTTAATTTTATGCAAAACACGAATCAAGTTATATCTCGTCTAGAAATTCAAATGAGTCAGTTAGCCAGCATGATAAATGAACAAGATGTGGGTGACTTTTCTAGTGATTATGAGGTTAATTTTGAAAATTCTAATGGTTGTGAAAATGATGAGAAAAATAAAAATTATGAATTTAATTCTACACACTTTGAGTCAAATCAATCTGAGGAGTTAAACGATTCTAAGTTGATTGATCATGTCACATTTAATGAGTCAATTGAAAAAGTCGAAAAAGTCTACAAGCTTAAAGCTCCATACTCTGAAAGACTTATTCCTAGAAAACCACCTAGTGATTTTTTGTATCAACCCATAAAAGTAAACATGATCCAAGAATTGTTCATGATCCAAGAAATAATTAAAAATAGACTCTAGATCCAATTGATTTTTTTCTTAAATCACCTTGACCAAAATTGGGATGAATCTGCATATTTAAATAAGGTTAATGAGCTGTTGAGATCTACTACAAATAAGTCAACAAAATGGGAGCATGCACTTGAACCAATTCATTCATCTTTTGAATATGTTAGTGAGAGTTTCCTTGATGTAGACTTTAAGCATAACTGAGACGGAAATTCTGACTATTTTCAATTTCCTACACCTAAAAATTATTAAAAGTTCACACACTCATTTGTATCATTCATTTATAGTCACATACTTTTTAGGATATATGAAATTCGTAGGTATGTACATTTGTTTTCCTTCGCACCACATTTTCTTGTAGAACAAATGTCCCGCATACAAGGTAAAAAATTTTCACATCTTTGTTCTCTTTTTTTTATTTTCTTCATTTACATACATTGAGAACAATGCATGATTTAGGTATAAAAAGAGTTTGTATTATTATATTAGATTTGTTTTTCTTTTTTAGGAACTTAAAAGTAAAAAAAATAACACAAAAAGTTTCTTAAATTTTTTTTTTTAAAAAAAAGAAAACTTTGTTCGACTTTTTGTGAGTTAGATTAATTCTAATAAGTGTTCGTGTTCTGTGGAGCAAAATTCATGAGTAAGATTAAAAGATTTAGAAGTCTTGAACTCTTGATAAAATATGAAATTTTAGTTTAGAACACCATCTAGAGTAATATTGATTAACATGCATTTTTGCACTTCACGTTTGTACTAATTCTTAGTTGTGGGAGATAAACCATGATTCGAGCAATTTCAAAGAAAAAAGAGGAAAAAAAAAGAAAAAAGTTGAAAAAATAAAATACATAAATGCTTTAACGTCCGTTGAACGAAATAACAGAGTATTCAAGCCTCAGAAAGCATCGATATTCATGATGAAAAGTGTGATGGATATAAGCAACTTGACTAACTTAATTTTGTGGCTTTTGTTACTCGAGTTAGTAAGCCATTAAAGATGTCTTTATGCCTAGTGCCCTAAAACCAACTGGTTTGGGAGTTTGATCCAACGCTCGCTATATGGGTAATTCTGAAAAGCCTAAGAAAAAGAGACATTGCACAAATCAAGAAAAAAAAAGGAAAAAAAGGGAAAAAGAAAAATGAGTTTGCTTGATTTTCATAATAAAAGTCCCTACTTAGAGTTACAACACATACACATGCATCACATGAAATTAATTTTATGAAGGATGGTGTCTAGAATGAATTTAGAGTATGTTTGATAAGGTGAAAGTGTGATTTTAAATTTAATCTTGCTTATGTGTAAGGCCCGTGGATATTTATAAGTTTTATTTCAATTTCATAATTGGTCAAAAAGGAAATAATTTTAAATTTTGTGGATATATTCACTACAAACCCTCACAAGACACAACTCATCCGGCAAAAAGCACCTTCACACCACTGTGCTTGTCGAGTTGTCAACATTACACCACTGTAATTTAAAAAAATACAATTTTTCCACTGTGCTTTTTAAAAATTCTTAATCATGTCATTCCGTCCAATTTTGCTCATAGACATTAAGAAATCAGACCAATTTTCTTATGTGGCTTTTTTTATAAAAAAAAACAAATAGAAAGTCCATCAGTGGAGAATCCTTCACAGCTAACCAAAAGAAGACTTAAAATTGACAAAAGATCGGGCAAGAAGCTCGAGGCTATCACCAGAAACCACCATTCTCTTCAACTTAAGCTCCTACAAATTAACCCCACTTTTCGCCATAGCCTCAATCTATGGAAACACAAATCCTCCCTAATCGGGCGAAACCAAATTGAAATCAGCCAAATGAGGCTTTCTTTCAAAGTCAAAGACCTAACCCTAGGAAACCTCCCAATCATCCTCTTCAGACTGATTGCATAACAATTCCCAAAAAATACCCTCTCCCTGCTATATCTCGGTCTCGATGCGATGTCAAGAAATTAAAGACATGCTCTAGCACCTCTTCAGGAAAATAATTCATCATGTAATACTCAGCAAAACACATTAAAGCTTCTATTTTATTCAACTACCAAAGCTTAAAAAAATAATAACTTTGACTTATTGATCTATCACCAGATCTTGATGAACTCACTTGAAATCTCACTAGATCTGAAGATTTAGTGAAAATTTTGTAAAATTCTTACATGGGTTCGACTTAAATTGTTATAGTTTATGCTTACTATGACGACCCGAGAAATTGAATGAAATTGTAATAGGTTTTTATTGTGAATATTTAATAAAATAAAATTTTATTAATATTATTATGTGTTATGTGATTTATGTCGATTAATGACCTAGTTTATGTGTTACGTGATTATGTACGAGTGTTGAGAGTTTTTGGGAGAATAAATTTTTTCGAGAAAAAACGTTAAATCACTATTCAAAAAACACAGAAAACGTTTTTTTGTTTTTTGAACATTTTGAATTACGGCATAGCGTTTATTTGGAAAAAAGAGACAATCTCCAATAAAAAAAAAATTTATTGAAAAAAACGTAAAATCACTATTCACGCTAAAAACGCATTTTCATATTTTCGAATTCTCGAACTTTGACATATTGTTTGTTCGGAAAATGGGGATGAATAGTGAAAACGAAACTTGAAAAGAAGTCAATAGTTTGACTAAACGTAAAAGTTAGAGTAACTAACTAAAAAGAAATTAGAAGAAATTAATAAGTTCAAAAATAATCAAACCAAGTGAAGTTTAGGAATTAAAATGACTTGGCTTGAAATTAAAATAGCTTGGCTAAGGAATTAAAATGACTTGGCTTGGAATTTAAAATAGCTTGGCTAAGGTTTAAGATGGCTTGGCTAGAGTGAATATAATGTGGCTTGGATTGAGCCAAGGTGTGTGAGTCATGGCTTGGAGATGGAGCCAAGTGAGGCAAGTCTTAGAGCGAAAGCATTGAAAATTACATGTGTTACTTGATAAATAAGATAAGGGCCATGTGTCTTGCTTGTATAGATCAAACATGTGGTTAAATAAATTTAGCAAAGGGAAAGGGAGAGGGAAATGGGCGGATGGAACAAGTGGACGGACAAGGTAGGTGAGTGACTTACTATATTTAGTAAGTTTTTATCCAAGGACAAGGTAGGTGAGTGACTTACTATATTTAGTAAGTTTTTATCCAACAAGTAAGCAAATTAATGCTTAGTCTCCTCCACTCATTTAATTAAGCCAAACATGCCCTTAAGTGGTCTAACCTTAGTTAAATTAATGAGAGTTAAGTAGCCTAACCCAAGCAAGGTTATGTTAGGTGTTGATGGTTTAACTAATCAACCAACACTTGGCCATTTTATTCATTTCACTTTCATACGCAAAAGAGAGCAAAAGAATAGAAAAGCAAGAGAAAATAGAGAGAGGTTCGGATATAAAAGAGAGAGAGGAGCAAGCTAGTTTTGATTCTCCAAGCTCTGCCAAAATCAAGTAAGAAGAAGAAGCAAGAACAAGAAAGAAGAAACAAAAGGTAAATCTAAAACCCTAACTTCCATTCATCTCTTTAAAGCTTTATAAGTTAGCTTGTTGGTGGTGGTTGTGGTTTATAATGTAGATTATATGATTAACCATGTAATAATGCAAGAAAATGAACCTATGCGTAAAGGATGAAAAATGAACAATAGTGGACTGTAAGTGAGCTGTTTTGGGACCATTTTGTTATGACGTCTCAAATCTAAAAATTAAGTTCTAGGGTGTCATGTTATACTCTTATGAGTCATGAAAATTACCCAATTAGAACGAAAGTAAAAGCTTTTATAACAAAGTCATGGCGAATTTTTAAGTAAAATTAGTTAAAAACGAAATTAGTGTAACCCTTGACCCTTGAGCAGTTTTTTGTTTCAATAGGTTGCTGGAAATTTTTTCTGATTTGGAGGTTATGTAGTACGTTATGTAACGAGTCCGTGGACGTTAGAATGACCCCATTTCAAGTTCGGAGGTGAGAGATATGCCCTTCAGAAAGAGACTAGTCAAAACTGCCAAAATCTGGAAAACTGTTTCAGGTAGAGACTTTTGAGCCAATATTTCGGCTTGTTAGAGGATTAGAAATGATAATCCGTTTGGGGGAAGTTTTAAAAAATGTTACGAGCTAGAATACGGCTCAAGTACGGACTCATTCCGATAACGGAGGATCAAGTTATGACGTTGCGAAGTAGGTGCAACGAGCACGAAAGTTTGCTTGTTACTGCTACAAGAGACGATGAGTTTTGAACTAAAGCATAAACTTTGTGTCGTTAGTTTAAACTGTCTGGATTAGCAGTCAGTGAGTTTAAAACTAAAGCAGACACTTCGTGTCGTTAGTTTAAACTGTCTGGATTAGCAGACAGTGAGTTTAAAGCTAAAGCAGACACTTCATGTCGTTAATTTAAACTGTCTGGATTAACAGACGAGGGGTTTTTGAGCTAAAGCAGACGGTTTAAGTTGTCTGCTTTATACCTCTAACGAAAAATAGAAAATAGAAAATAAAAGTTAGGCGTATTAATTAAATAATAAAGCGCAAACCATAAGAGAAGAAATTGAATTAATAAAGTTATGGAAGGAAATTTTTAAAATGTAAGTGTAAATTTAGGCTAAGCGGGAAGTAAACCAAAGTGTATTGGTTTCCAAAAGCTGAGTATTCAGGCAACATTATGTTATGTTGTTTTGAACTATACAAGACAAGCGTAATAAAAATTAATTAACGAATTATTTAAGAGGTCTTAAATTATTAAATATGAGCATCATGGGACTTTAAAATTAAAGTCTAAACTATGAACGAAGTTAAAAGAGAAATATATCAGGATATATAAAGTTAAGTACATTGTGTCGAGTTAAAAAACCCGATGCATAAATTATGAAATAAGTTAAAGTAAACCAATATTTGGGGTTAGTACTTTACTAATTGGTATGTTCAACCTTAATGATATATGTAGGTCGTTTGAAGAGTAATATGGCGTAAATTGCAAAATAATGCTTAAGGCAAATTTTCTAAACTTACTCGAATTTTATTGAGCAAGTTTCTAATTTCTATTTAATTGATGATATTAAGCAAGTTTCTTAACTTCATTCAAATTATTGAATTGAATACAAGTTTCATGTCTTTGTGCAAACATGTTATAATTGTACAAGGTGTTTAGCTACGAATTGTTCTATTATTGAACATTTGAACTGTTTAAGTTGTTACAGTTCTGTTAATGCATGAGCTGAGTTATGATCAAGTCCATGCTAATTGTTTCAGTTAAGCACATGTTAAGATGTTATATGAAAATAAAGTAAATTGTGTTATGGCAATGATATAAGCTTTGTTGATATCAAATTGTATGTTTTAATAAAGAAAAATATGAAAGTCGGTAGGGCTAGTTATTAAAGATTTTGATTTAGGAATGATAGGAATTTAAGTTATTCCTATTTATTCGAATTGTTTCTCAACTATTGTTTCGTTGATGAAGTTTTCAGATAATACTGAATTGATTCTTGATTTTGTTGTTTATTCAGCTGCTATAACTTGTTGGACAATTAAATGCTCAACCTTGCAAAACTCTAAAACTTTTGCAGTTAGAGCGGATGGACTTGGATAGTCAGGTGGTATTAAGAGGAAGGAATTGTTAAAGCTTAGGGGATTTCATTTTTTGATGTAATAGTTTGTTGTAATTATAATATTTGTGCGATGTAATATTTATTAATATTATAATTTGAAGATGTAAAGGTCTTAGAACCTGAGATTTACAGTGATATGTTGTAATAATATATTAATTGCATTCATGTCTTAAGGTTATGTTAAATGGGTAGTACCTTGACACACCGAACTCGGGTTTGGAAATAGACCAGGTTACAAGAGCCTTATATTTACCCACATTAATTGTAAAAATACTAAATTAAAGGGAAGGGATATCAAAATCATAGTTAAGTTATAGAAATAGAAGAGATTGGATTACTTATTATGTTTATTGTTTAATGGATTCAGATTCCTAGATTGTTTCTTTATTATTAGTTTTCATATTCTAATTAGTTTAATTATAATTAATCGATTCTCAATCTTTATTTCTAATTCGCCTGAAATAGATATTAAGGATACATTAAAATTAATCTAGTCTCTGTGAGTTCTACCTGTGATTGTTAGTTATTCAATTTGACATTGTGCACTTGCAGTTACATATTTTTATCACATCATGTATCTTTTTTACAGAGATGTGTAATAAGTGGGAGTCCTCCTATATTCCTACCAATCCCGTGTATTGATAAGTTTTGCAATTGTAATTCGATGTAAATTTATCGCAATACATATCACGACTCTTTCATTAGTGCTCCCTATTTTAACTGTACACAAATGTTTATCGAGCATGGTTCAAAGTATAGGCCGAGTTGTCGAAATATTGGCGTATTGGTTTGGTTTCCTTACTCACCGATCCGATAATACCTCACGAATTGTAATTTCAATCATTATCAATATAAAGTTGCATAGAGGTAAAATCTTGCCGTAACGGGAAAAAATAAAGGTATAACAGAGAAATCAAGGAGAAATAATGGCGTAATAGATGAATCAAGGTAAAATACCGGTTTAACGGAATACCGAATATCAACAAATAGAACTCTTTTGTAGAACAAAGGGAGTAACAATAATAATATCAAATAATAGGACTCTTTTTGTGGAATAGAAAAAGTAATAATAAATAAATAAAATATGCATACTCACATATTAACTAATCAAAAATAATAATAATAAATAAATAAATATGAAGCTCTAACGTAACGCTGTGTATCGCCCGAAATCAAAACCGAGTAAAAAAACCTTCCGCAGGGTTGGTCACTATTGCGACTTTGAGCCATGTTATGGAGATAATGGATCATGCATACCTTATGCTGTAAATCGGAGTTAGGAACTTGCATCCGACGAGCGTTACCAATTCCCGCATGAGGTATGTCACCATCCCCACCAATTTCGTTTGAGGTGTCAACAATCATCACACGTTTCTTATAATCATTTGCAAGCATCCGAGCTATGTCCCTGTAAAATATGGGAACTGCAGATCAAGATAACTATTAAATAATTTCACTTCTAATTAGTCATGAAATACAATTTTCCTAGCTGAAACACCTTATGGCAGACTCTGTTTAATCAAAGTGACTGAACCCTTTGCTCTATCAATGTCTACGCTGTATTGGAGATAAAAAGCA
Source organism: Panax notoginseng (assembly GCA_016801055.1). NCBI lineage: Eukaryota > Viridiplantae > Streptophyta > Magnoliopsida > Apiales > Araliaceae > Panax > Panax notoginseng. The sequence goes on from CM029012.1 coordinate 213,324,303, forward strand.
GATGTACTTACAGGTACGCAGTCATATCCACTAAGCAATAAAAGAAGTAAATACATGGTTCATTAAAAATCTCACATTTTTGGGGGGAGATGTCCCTAAAATTGGCAATTCTTATCCTATCCTTGCCAATGTTTTCAGTTAAATAATAATATTAAGTACCAACGCCTTGTTACAAACAAATTATATTCAATAAGTGACGATAAAACAAAAAAGGAGAAAGACTAATTGGTAACAAAAAGTTGGTCATCTTTTCAAAATTTTAAACCAACAGATTAATATTCACAAGGACACTTTAACACATCAAATCACAAAAAGGGATCGCATTGACGCTAAAATGTCTATTGCATAAGGATATATAATAAAATGAGCCACCTGATAATTGTCGTCTTTCCTACTCCGGGAGGCCCGATAAGCAATAAAGAAGCCCCATCTTTAACCAAATCTCGCAACAGATTGGCACTTCCAGATACCGCTCGACCAACACGACAAGTTAGCCCAATTATAGCACCCTTCCGATTCCTAATGGCACTGATACGATGTAAGGTTCTGCTAATCCCTGCTCGATTATCAATAGCAAAGTCACCAACCTGTAATGGAGATACTAGTAAGTGGCAAGAATAACTTCTCTCTTCTAGCTTGTGAGATTTTTGTTCTACCTTTTTAGATCAGATAACTATACTTCAGTGACTGTCCTTATACATCCTTTTACCAGTCAAGACCCAAAAGGTGATAATCTAAAATGGATAGTACCTTTTGGATCAAGGGAGGTCAAACATGACAACCTCAAAGGAAGAGACCTTACTGAATCAAATTAAAATTTTAGTTTAGCATGACATCCAAATGCTATCTTCTTCTAGAGGCTGAAATCAATTAGTACAGTTAAATGAAGCCATCTAGTCAGATGAATAAATAATAATTAGTTTCCTCGCATCATTAGTGTAATAAGCTCAGTCTAATGCTCAAGAATGTACAATCTGCACTTTAAAAAATTGTCTCATTTTATTAGTTGCATTAGATCAGGTCATAAAGTTGGATGGATAGTTGATTGCTTCCAATACTTTGGACTTTGGACTTGTGTCCTTGGAAGAATAACAAAATTAATGGCCCTGTCAACTCTAATAGAAATGCTGAATAAATAAATAAAACATATCTACTTCTTTTTTATATAAGTAAATAAATCCTTCTTAACAAATAATAACTCAAAACTCCTTATAAAAACCTTATATTAGTAAAAAAAAAAAAAAAGGTATAAAAAAACAAACCAAGTTAGTAAAAATCTTTCACAACTAGGCATGGCAATTTTCCCCGAGTCTAACAACCAATTTTGTACCAATGCGCCTCGATTAGATATTGGCGGGAGTCGATGGGGAAGGGCGAGTTTGGGGCAATGGTTTTTTAAATGGGTCGGGGTTAGGGAGAGCCATCCCATATCATACCCGCCCATATCTAGAAACACTAGCAAAGAAAGTAACCAACTCATTATTCATAAATAAATTTTTAAAAAAATGGACGATTGTGATTGACATAATCACTTAAGTGATGATCATGCGATGAGTAATGAGTAGATATATTCAACACTCAACAGTGAACAATGACCATGAGTCATTTCCCAACCATGATGCAAGTTGAAACTCCTTGCAATAAGTTTTGCACTGAACCCCAACTAATTTAAAAACCAATTGGATTCACTAACAGTCTAACACTACACAAAATATCAATGAACACCTGGGCAGGCATGTAAATTTAATCTACTGTTCAACTAATAGTAGTTATACTAAAGTTAATCTGCTATTCAACTAATAGTAATTAAATTATGACAAGAAGTATAAAAATTGGGTCAGAAGCAAATATATACTCCAAATTAAAATGTTGCATCTAAATACACTGACCAGCAAATAACCAACCCAAAAAATTAAAAAACACTCATAATACCATAACAATTAATCATTGTACGGAATCTTGAGCCTCATAAATTCAAAAAACCCACACCCCAAAGTCTAAAATGTCAATTTGTAACTTATCAAATATGTGGTGAGCAATAATTATGTTTACCAAAGAAGTGGCATGTTCAATATCATCCATAGTAATCGGATGGTCAGATAAAACAAAGTCACCGGACGGAAACCGAGCGAGCGGCTTCCGTCCCAAATCCATAACCACTTCAATTAATTGATGGCGCTCCGGATGCTCGCTAATTTTACGCCTCATCTCTTCCGGTAACAACGATAACATACGTCCCAATTCGACATCGAAATCTTCACTAACAGAAATTGAAGGGGTTGAATTTGAACAAAAAGGACCCAACAAATTTCTTGGAGACCCATATAATTTGATGCTCGAATTGGAGTGAGTTGAAGGGTATCGTGAGAAATTGATGTGTTGAATTGGGGTTTTGAGTATGTAATTGAAAACCACGGTTAGGTGCTGGAATCGGTGTTTTAGTGGTGGAGAGGGAGCGAGCAAAGGAGAAGACAGCATGTCTATTTTGGCGGCAAAATTAGCAGTCTGCGCGCATATTTAGATAAGAGGAGTTTGTGATTTTCAAATGGTTCCTCAAAGCTTATTCTCCGCAGTTCACTTCCGTACATACTTCCGCAACATATTCTCCTCTCATTTTCTTCATTTCTTATATTTTTACTAAAATTATTCATTTCACTCTAAACAAATAATATATGTTATGTGCTTAAAAAAAAATTATTTTTAATTATTTACTTTATTTAATCAAAAGTTAAATAGTCTAAACTTAGGTGATGGAGTAATGAGCAGCATATTGTAGTAGGTAAAGAGCTACTGTGATCTTAATTTATTTTATATAGTGATTATAAAATATATTTTTTGAATTTCACATTGACTTACTACTATTATTAGAACGATTACAAATCACATATTAAGTGTTACTAATCTGATTCTTTTGTTATTTTTAATTTAATATTAAGTTTTTATATAGTTTCAAAATTTAATATTTAGTTTTTATAATCAATCATTCGTATTTATATATACATTTTTAATTAGAGTTCAAAGTTGAGTGAAAACCTAAAAGTCTAAACGTATCGTTTATAATTAATTAACTAAATAAATTTTATAAAAAATAAAATTGTTATAAAATAATAAGTTACGATATAAAATTGTTGTAAAATAATAACGTAAGGTCTCCTATGTGAAATAAAGTTGTTTACTAAATTGTAATCGTTAATATATATTATAATTTTTTATATTAATTATTATTTACTCATAATATTTTTTTATATTTTTAATATATAGTTATCTAGGAATATAATTATTATAAAATAATGAGTTACCATTATGATTTTAGTTTTAAAAGCTAGCTAACTAAATTTTAATAATTAATATATAAGTTAGAATTGTTTTATAATATTAATTAACTTAAGATCTCCCATATGTAATAGAATCATTAATATATTTCATATATATATATATATATAAAAAACTTATACTACACTTACATTTACCTTGTATCAAGCCATACATGATACAAAAGGTCACTTTATCCTAACTAATTATAATTATAGGAGGTAGTTTAAAAGTGTACACAACTAATATTAATATAAACTATCGAAAACTTACTTCTTGCTACTCTCCATTCCATAAAAGGAATTACTCATATATTACTCCTTATCCCAATTCCCATGTGGTTGATAGGTACTATTTGGGGAAATTCATCACAGCTTGGGCTTCAATGCATGTCCACTTTCATCTGGGCCGGTTGCTGAAGCCCTATCCGCCACCCAATTAAGTAGTAGATGGTCTTGGATCAGGGCCTCTCGAAGGTGACTCTTTAGCTATAGAAACACTACGGACAGGAAAGTAAATTGAACTAAAAAGTTTGAACTCGATTCGGAATAAATTCAAAGAAATATGTCTTAATAATATAATAATTTAAATTTAAATATTAAAATGAGTTTAAATAAAAATATAAATAGAATTTAAGTAAAATTATATTCGACTCCACTGGTATAGAATTTTAATAACTCTAGTTATCATTCATGATTTGATTAGTTGGGTAAATATTGTCACCTGAGGGTAACTAAACTATCAATTCATTAAATAGTCACTTTCTTGATTGTGTATATCCAGGTTGTAAGGAATTGTCAACATTTAATACCAACTGCAAGGGACAGAAAAGGAAAGATATAGCATATATAAATATGTATATATAAAACAATAATACTATACTCTGTAGTCTGTTCTATCACTAGATACCAAACCCAGAAGCCACAAGGCAAGGTTTAGAGTAAATGCAGCATATATATATTTTGGCCTCAAATGTCGCACTAACCATGCACAGCACATAGACAGTGACCAAACAAACGCCTTAGTTGACAGGAACTATAAATTTTCAATCCTTTTGGGGGCGACGGGGGTAGTGATCGGCCAATTTTTTTTATTTTTTCTTATGACGCCTAAATAATTTATAAGATTTATTAGAATTGAAATTTTTACAGAATTGAATGATTTGGGTGTCATTTACATACATGTAAAAAACAGGGTTGTACAGACTGTACAGCCCAAATCTTACATGGATTTTGTAAAAATTCCGGTTCTAATAAATCTTATAAATTATTTGAGTCATTAAAAAAAAATTACCCTGTTACTACTCCTGTCAGCAAAACCCGGTTCCCCTAGTATTTTTGATAAATTTTATGCACCAAAGATGTCCAAAAAAACATGAGTTTATTTTAAAATCATGTTCAGTTACGGACGTTTATAACTTTTATAGCGTTCATGTTTGCTGTGTTTGACCACCGTACAAAAAAAAAAAAGTTTTGTGAGTTTAACTTCTGAACGTTGTATTTCTAAGTTAAATAAATTACGTTTAGAATAAATTATTTATAAACGATTAATATTTTTATTTTTTTTGTGTTTTTTGAAACTCTAAACGCACTAAACATTTGATATAGAACAAATAAAATAATGAATAATGATGTTATGAAGACTATTTTACGCTAAACAAAAGTCCACTTAAGAAAGAAAACTACTCATTATTGTACTTATTTGAGATACATCAGAAATAAATTTGAAACTTATTTAGAATCTCTCTTCAGCTATAATTTCTTAATATGTATAAAAAATATGCTGAAGATATCTTTTAGAGGAGAGAGTGTATATTTTAAAAGGAAATTAATATTTTTACAATATTTTTTGATATTTTTATATAAAATGTGTCGCTATAGATGTATAGCGACCGGAAAAATCGTCGTTATAGAATCTATAACAACACTTTTCATGTAGAAATATTATTATTTGTTGTGAAAATATCAATTTCATTCTTATTGATGGTGATTTAGGTGACGCCAAATGAGAAAACAAACAAAAAAGAAGAAGATAGTTTAGTTACATTTTAGTTCAAATGGTATGAAGACTGGAAATATAGCTTGAATTCAGCCCAGAGAAATGAATTAGTTAGGGGGTGTTTGATAAAAATTGAATGAATCTAAATCTGAAATTAAATGAGCTGAATCTGAATGAGTTGAATTTGAATCTGAATGAAAAAAACTGTTTGATAATTGACATGTTTAAAACATCTGAATGACAAAACTTTATTATTTTACTCATCTGAAAAAATTCAAAATTGTTGTAAATTTATTTAATATTACTTAATATAAAAATTAATATTTGATTTATAAAAAAAAAAATTTATTTCATTCAGCTGCTCATTCAGTCAAAAAAATCTGACTTAGTCATTCAGCTTGTCCATGTTACCGATTCAATCATTCAGACCAAAACAAATGCATTAACCAATTCAGTTATTCAGATTTAACTCCATTCAGCTCCAAACAAACATTCCCTTAGTACTGATAGAACTAGATAAGTTGAGGCCAAATGGATAGTGCAAGTAATTTGATTGGAGACATTCAATTACAGAATTAACAATTAATGAACACTGTAAAAAATATGTTAAGAGTTGAAAAATCACTGAATTAAATTAATGAGTTAAAAGAACATGACAAATTTAGTACGTACCATTAACACTAAATTACTCTTGCCGTTTTCTTTTCTCATTATCATGCGGTTGTTCTAGACATTTTTTTTTAGAATTGATTTTTCAGTGCTTAATTTTCTTTTTCAACGAAAATAATGCAATATAAAGGTGTATCATGTGTATTCAAAAGTATATATTTATACGCGCTACAAGAAAAAAATTACTATTTTTGACGGAATTTTTCGTCGGAATTCGGAATTAGAATTAATTTATGGCAGGCGAAAAAATTCGCCGATAATTCAATCGGGATTAATTGGGTCGGAAATAAATTTGTCAAAAATTCCGTCAAAATAACTTATTTATTTTCGACGGAGATTTCGTCTAAAATGCGAAGACAAGATCAATGGAGAGAGAGAGAGAGGCAGGTTGCAATTTTTTGGGGGCAAGTTCTGCTTTTTCTAGCGGCGCTGAGAAAAGAATACAGTTTAGATTTTTAGTGCACTTATTTTCGATTGAATTCCGTTGACAAGAATATAACTTATTACCGACATTAGTTTTGTCGATTTTAAGTAACATTCCGTCGAGATTATACTTTACACTTGAGGAAAAATTGACGCTGTTTGAGCTAGCTAGTTAACTTATTTTCGACAAAATTCAATTGCAAATGACATATCTTCGACAAAACTATAGTCGATTGAATTATTTGTCGAACATAACCTGTTTATAAGGGAATGAATTTCCTCAAGAATAATTTCGTCCGAAATAAGTTAGTTTATTGTAGTGCGTTCTACTAACAAAATTAAGGTATTTTTGGATATAAATATTATTATGACACTATGAATGACTTTTTTAAGAAAAACAAATCTCTAAATAGGTTGCGATCTCGAAACTTCAGCATGAGTAGGGACTTCACTCATCCCTAATCTCTAAATAAAATTAGGGTCTGGATTTTACATATCTCTTATTGTATTTGTATAAGCATAGGAATCTAATTTGCTAGCCTATAATAAATTCTCATTAAAATTAAAATTTTAATGTAACATAATTATTATCAAACAAAACAATTATGGTATATATGTACTAACAAACTTGTTGCCTTGTTGTCTGGGCAAAGTGAAAGGAGAGGTGTACTTACTATGTGTATCTATCTAGTTAATTAGTGATCAATGTTTTGTAATTTACATAATCTGTCTTATTCTTCTAATCCGATTGGAATATTTGGATATGTTTAGTGCAGTACAATCAATAAATTATCATGAAAACAACTTGGCATATGGGAGAATATATATATATATATATATATATATATATATATATATATATATATATATATATATATATATATATATACACACACACACACACGGTCCCTTCTCTAAGCGAAATTTAAACGGTGAACTAAAAGCGAACCAGCTATAATTACGATTTTTTTCGTCGTTATAGGCTTATAGTATACAAAGTCGACGACATAGTTATGACGATAGTTCGAACCGTCGCTATAGCTCAAAACACTGTTGTTATAGTCGGTTCGTTTTTGATTCACTGTTTAAGGTATGCTAGAAAAGAAAATAGTCCGGCTCTCTCCAACGAACTGGAAGAAACGAACTAAAAGCGAACCGGCTATAGCGACGGATTTTTCCATCGCTATATCATAAAAAATCGACTTTCTATGCTATAGCAACGGAAAAAATCGTCGTTATAGTCGGTTTGCTCTTAGTTCGCTCCTTCTAGTTCGTTAGAGAGAGCCGAGCTATATATATATAGGTCATAATCAAGATCATTCTCCTTAAATAGCATTCCGCCTTAAATAACATTCTTTTATTAAAACTACGTCGTTTTGGAAGGACGCGGTGATATTTTTGTAAATACGCGGCGGCATTGTATTTATAAAAATGCCACCGCGTCTCTCCAAAACGACGTAATTTTAATAAAAGAATGTTATTTAAGGCAGAATACTATTTAAAGAGAATGCTCTTAATCCTTATCGTGTATATATATATATATATATATATATATATATATATATATATGGGATATGATCCATAACAAATATTTGCTATGAATCAAATTTGGGCAAATGCCATCATATCCGTCCATTCTATGAATTAAAGGCGTAGATTAAATTATAGGAATAGCAATACGCTGGACCGTCTAGCGTAAGAGAGATTTTACAACAGTCTATACGCTAGTTGAACTAGCGTAACACAGAATATAAAAATTCGAAGACCAATTTGTCCAAAGTTGCAACAGTAGTTAACTCGCAGGTGGTAAGCCAACTGGCGTAACAACAGATACAAATTTGATAGCTGTCACTGCCCAGACAAAAGTAAGATACAAATTTACAGTATCACCCGTGCGTCCAGCGAGCCATTAGCCAGTACTGAACTGACGCCGGTTCATCTCCGCCAACCCGGAGGCGGTCCAAGTCGGCTGCGGCGACGATGAGGAAGACAGACGATAAGTCGGAGTGGTGGGTGGTCGACGGTGAAATGCACGAGATTGGGGAGAACGTGCCTCCGAGAGAGAGGTTCGTGATACATAGAGATAACATCCCTAATAAGCGCCGCAAGCAGCTACGAGATCAGTTCATGCGCCGTACTCGCCTCGTTTTCAAAGAATCTGTCAGTCTCCTCTCTCTTCTTCTCTTCTAGGGTTATGTAATTTGGTGATATACTTTTCGTTAGTGTATGTATTATTTTTTATTTTTTAATGCTCCGATAAGTTAATAATGATAAAAAGTCTGTAAAAATAGAAGGCTTGAATTTTTTATACGAGTTATACAAATATTGGACTGCTGGCCTGAAAATCCAAATGAATACCTGCAAAGTTTGGGCTCTGTGCGAATTTTTATATTCTGTGTTACGCTAGTTCAACTAGCGTATAAACATATGTAAAATCTCTCTTACGCTAGACGGTCCAGCGTATTGCTATTCCTATAATTTAATCTACGCTTTTAATTCATAGAATGGACGAATATGATGGTATTTGCCCAAATTTGAACCATAGCAAATACTTGCTATGGATCATATCCCTATATATATATATATATATATATATATATATATGTGTGTGTGTGTGTGTGTGTGTGTGTGTGTGTGTGTGTGTGTGTGTGTGTGTGAAGTTATAAACCAATTAGCATTGGCCCAGGCAGAAAATAATAGTCAACGGAGGCATCAATCAATCATCACATATGGGCCTACTTTTATATGTCTAATTCAAGTCCATTACCACGAGTTTCACCTTATTTGAATTCTTGTTGGTGCATTTTGTCTTGCCACTTTTGAACCCCAAACGTATTTGAGAGTTTTATGTAACCATACGTAATTAGGAAAATGGAGTAATTTATATGCTAACAAATTTATATTAAAATTGAAGTATAATTTTAAATAATACAGTAAGATATAATAGATTAAGTTAAAGTCATTCATACTTACTTATTTATATATGCACATTAGTCGCTATTTACTATCAACATACATTTATCGTCATATATGAAATGACTCATGCAACTATGTAACACAAAAGTGAGGTTTATTTAACATATGCATTGCATAAAAAATGGTGGACAATTTGTAAAGACTAGAAATAGTTCATGGGATCACGGAGAAGCAGACGTAAGCCCGTATAAAAAGATGGACTCGGATTCGTAGAAATTAGTCTGATTACACTTGAAAAACTTCCGATTATCACAAAAAAAAGGTTCCTAGCTGAACATGCCCTTGGTAGTTTAGTACTTCTATATGTGAACTAATATTTTTAGTGCAAATTTTACTCATTTAGTAGATGCACAACATTTATTTTTTTATTTTATTTTTTACAAAATACAACAATTGTATATTTGATCAGTTGCGCTAGGTTAAAATAATTTAGACTGCAAATATATATTTCAAATCCTTGATATACATTAGATAACTTTAGATTTTATTGGAGACAAATGTTAAATTATAACTAAATTTATTTTAAAAGATAGTTATTGACTAATTTTGTAATTAGTATTAATTATAAAATTCATTTGTAATTTGTATACCTAGAAAAAGAAAAAGAAAAATAGCCGCCCTCTAGTTGTCTCACTTGCATCGTTCTCGCAAACACAGACAGCCTTGCCTCATCTGTTTATTTTACCACTAACATTTAAATGAAAAGAAATGTTAATGTTGGCAGTTGATAGATAGGGAGAAAAGTAATTGACGAAAAACTTTAAAATTATGGACTAATCATATATTAAGGTTGTGTTTGATAAAATTAAATTTTAAGATCCGAACAGTTTAGACATTTAAATAATATAGAACATCTGTCCAGAATTGTATCTGAATGAAAAATGTTGTTTGATAATTAATTTTTTTAAAATGTCTTAATAACAATATTTTACTATTTTAGCCTTCAGTATTAAAAGAATCGTGGCAGGCATCATTAGTATTAAAAGAATCGTGGCAGGCATCATTGGGGTAGTAGAGGCACTCAATGATCAAGGGTTTGTGAGATGGAATTACACCCTCAGGAACATACACCACCATGCCTAATCCAACCTCAGGTCTATTTCTCAGGCCCAAAAGCTCTCCTCTTCTTCGTCGGCCATGATTTCTAACAGACTAGATGAGAGGGCAAAGACAAAGCAATCAGAGGAGTTTTTGAGAAAAGTAATGTCCGTGCCTTAGCTGTGGCAAAGGCAAAAGCTCACTTCTAATTGGACAAGGTTTGCCATGGAAGGTGAAGGAGGAGTCTTTGTTTGGAACGGTAGGTGAAGAAAAAGAAGTTCAAGTATGCAGATTTATACGTAACTTCTCTCTTTCTTCCGCCCCAATTTTACCATATCAAATTTTATTTATTTTCTTACTCTCTATAAATCTCTCTTTATTGCAAAACAAAATTCCAAATTTATTAAATTTATCTGATTGGGCTCCTTGGTTAGATTTGTTAATAAAGTTGGAGAGAGGGAGCGGGCAGGGAGGTCGGAGTCGACGAAGGAGGAGAGGTGAGGGACAACAAAGGAATTTGGTTGCCGCTGTATAATTTAGACTTGGGTTGAAGTTTAAGCGAAAAGGAGAAAAAAAAAAATCATTCAGAGGCATAAAAAAATTTGTCAAACAAAATTATCATCTTACCAAAAAAGATGTTATATTGGACAGAGACAATCAGACCCAAACAAACACCACTAAGACACTTTTAACTCATATTATATTTACAGTTGAGCCTATACTGAATGAGTGGAAATATATTACACCATATAGGAATAGGAATAGGAATAGGAATAGGAATAGGAGTATTTTGCGTACCTTTATCCATTTTTAATTTTCATGCATTCCGTATCAGCTGTCATTGTTGCAAAATAATTTTAAATTAAAGAAAATCTAGCTCCAAATAACTCCAATTAAATTAAATTAATTAGTGTGCAAGTGGAGTGCTGACGTCACAACTCACAACTATATAATACAATAATTTAGTGGGGATAGATAAGCTGTAATTTATGGAATATATGTCTTTTTAACATGGATCAATCCGATTAATTAAGCAGAAAAAGATCAATCCCCGACCTGAATTGACTTCCAAAGTTTTATATGAATTATTACTTTTATGTTGATACAAAAATTAACCTATTTAATTTGATGTTAATTTATGAATGGAAAGGCGAGGTGCTCATCCAAAGGCCAAATTGAGCAAATTAAGAATGAGTGATTTTTTTTTTGAAGAGAATAAGGTAAAGATGGTCTCCTACTAGGGGGATAGTGTCTTTTTTTGGATGGGATCACATTCAGCACCATTCCAGCCAGTCCAGTAAATTTCAAATCAAAATCCTAAACATTTGTTTCGTTTTTTAGGCCTTTCCCTAAAATCGAGGAAATTTACCTCGATTAAGCAAACCCTCGTCTCGTGCATTTTTTTTTTTAATGGAGTATTTAATACAGTAATTTTATTTATGTCAAATTGTGAGGTCAAAGTTGACAATTTCTTTTGAAAACATTGTCGTGACAAGAAGAAATATAAAACAAACATTCACACGGACTACATGTATAAGATTTAACTTCAACTTTTGTACCAAAATTACCATTTCTTTTTATCAGCAAAAGGTAAAAATACAAAATAAAACTGAATTTCAATTCTTAAATTTTTATTTAATTTCAAGTTGTATTCATATTTTACACTATGCCCGTCAATTTCCCCCAAACTCCACAATAATTATCAAAAGCTAAGGGAGACTCCATCCAAACCATTGTTGTGACACATCCATTAATCTTAAAAAGACGATGAATAATTAATAAAGAATTGATATTTATACATGTATTTCTGATCTCTCTCATATGAACATACAATGAGCTACTTTCATGCGAGAAAGAATCACGTAAAAATATCAAAAATACATATAAAAATAGTACTTCCTAAAAAATTGCAAATTTTTCCTTTGCCTGAGCTTCATGAGTCACGTGAAGGGGACTATAGTTAGTTGTACTTGCTGCTCAAGCAATATATTATTTATTTAATTATTTTGTAATTTAAATTATACTAGTGGTGAGTATAAGTAAAAGCTAAAAATTGACTGTGATTACAAAAGTGAGGATTATTTAGATAAGTACAGTGATTCAGTGTAAAAGATTGTACTAGCAAAAGCAGTGATATAGTCAGACATAATGATATGTTTATTAAGCACCAGCATAAGCAAACTCATCAACTTTGGTTTACCATGAAAAGCAAGTGGGGGCACTAAATGTAACAATTACATACTTATGTGGTTCATAAAGTAATTTAGCCCCAATCAAACAAAAAGGACATTGATGTAAAATGCATAGAAATTATTATTATTATTATTATTATTATTATTCCAAAGAACAATTGTTATAATTTTTTGAAAAAAGAAAAGGACAGGTTCATGAGATGCCATGTACAGTAGTAATCCAACAGCCAGAAAAAAGGTTGGTTGGGAGAGGGAAATTTGAGGGAAGAGCTACAAAAATCAGAAAAAGGTGTTAATAAGAGGTCACTTTCACAGTAGGGATGGTGGTAGAATTGAAGGATCTAGCTACTACCCACCAAGGAATCCCATATAAACCCTCTCATAAAGTTATTCACCTCATCCAAAGTAGAAGATATATTGTTTGGGGTAATTAGCATGAATACAGCCTCAAAACGCAGGTTGAAAGGTGATTTTTTTTTTCATGGGTCAGTATTATATTGATTAAAAAATTAATTTATTATAAAATTAACTTTGTATTGACCGAATTCGTTTGGGAGTGATAAATATAATAAAATGCCATGATACTACTCAATTAATTGAAATGAAAACAAAAGTAAGAATTGTTAGAATTTTCATATGATTTTAAAAGTTTGTTCGATTACTGGTTTTTAGTATACACTGTGCCTTTTTGGTGCTTTACTTTTAAAACTCAAACACTGCACTTGTGGCTTGAATAAGTTATAATTAAAATAAATAAACTAATTTCGGACGAACAAAAATTCATAAATATTCTAAACACACTGAACGCTCCAAATACTTCATAACCAAACATGCACATAATATAAATATAAAAATGCATCATTAACTTTGAAATAGATTAAAAACATAATATATATCTCTAATTTTAATTGAAAATAAGTTAAGGTGGGAGTGTATAACAAACTCTTCTAATTTGTACCTAAGAAAATGGAGCAAAATGAAAAAAAATCTGAAAACACCCGAATGGGAAACAAAAACATGGAAAACAATATTTTAAAGAAAAAGCAAAAGGAAACTAATAATTGTAACACTACAATTCTACATTAAAAGATATGAAAAAAATTTATTTATATATAAAAAATTAAGTTATTAACAATATTACGTCTACTCATAACATTTTGGTGAGTTTGTAGTGAAGAAGATATTATTGGACTTAAGCTTGTGGTGGGTCATCTTCGTTAGAATAGTATCCTTCAATAATGTTTTAAGTTTTAGGTGAGTTTATAATAGATTAAGATGACTCAAAAATATATTATTTAGAAAAATTTGATCTCTAATCGATTCTGTCGAGTATGTCAGAAATTTAGATAGGAGATCTCTAATAGTACCCTTCAATAAGGTTCAAAGTTTTTAGTGAGTTAGCCGTAAACTAAGATGACTTAAAAAAATATTATTATTTAGATAAATTCGATTTCTAATCAGTTCATTCGAGGAGTCAAAAATTTAAGTAGTGACTCTCTCACCTAAGTTTCTAACAACAATGCATTTAGTCACGAGCTAGCTCAATAAGACTAATAATAATATTTTCAATCATGAACTTAAGTTTGTGGTGGAGTATAAGATGACCCAAAAATCGAAATATATAAGGTTGGTCAGGAATTTAAGTGAGGGTTCTCTCACTTAAATTAATAATAATAATACATTTAATCATGAATTTTTAATGAGTTAAGATAATACAAAAATTAAAATATATAAAAAATTAAGTTAAAATAGTACATTATGTAGATTAAGATAACTTAAAAAAATATTATTAGACTAATAATTTAAGGTGTTGTCTAGATAAATTCAATTTAAATTTGAAATTTGGTCTAAAATAAAATTTTAGACTCAAAATTTGAAGTAAATTGTTTGAATAATAGTACTAGTAAAAGTTAAGTTCTGGGTGAATGAAAAGAAAAAAAAAAAAGAAGAAGAAAAGGGTTTTTTGGGGTTTTGGTACTATTTGTGTTGTTGATGTGTAGTAGACTGTACAAAAACAGGAGCAACAGAGGGCAGTGATGAGCTCCACAAAGATCTTTAATCTCCTTTCTGACCAAACACTGTAACCTTTGCCAGTGGCATCAAAGGCTCTAGTAGGCCAAAAAAAGTAGTAGTACTAGTTCTACTACTATTCTACTATTCCCCTCTCCTCTCCTCTTTCTTTTTGTACCACCCCCTATAGTTACTGTTCCACCACCACCATCTCCACAGTTCTCTCTTTCTCTCTCCTCAAAATATGAAAGGACTGCAGAAAATTTACTGGAAACCCTCTTGAATTTTGGGGTTCTTGTTGAGAATTGGGTACTTGTAATTTGTAAATTTATCCGTTGGGTATTTAATTTTTTTGTGTAGTAGTACTATCTGCACACTAATTATAGATATAGAGAGAGGCCTGTCATTAAAAGAAGCTGTGTGAAGAAAGAGAAAGAGAGATGGGTTAGGCTTAACCGGATAGATTGTTTATGTTTAGGCTTCTGGGGTCTAGTTTTTGAGTGGGGGTATGGAATTTGGAGGGTTGAATGGCACGGCCTTTTGGGAGAGACAGAAGAGGCAGCAGCAGCAGCAATATCAAGTTGCAGAGTGGTGGCAGAACCAGAAGAAGCAAGAAAAGAGGCAAAACCAAAGAGAGATTATTATTAGTAGGATTAAGTGTAGTTGTTTTAATTGTGCTGAGGAAAAAGGTTACTAAGAAAAAGAAAAAGAATTTTTCCCAATCAAAAACTGGAACAGGGAAAGAAGAACCAAAAGGGTCTGAGTCTGGATCCTCAAAGGAATCATCAAAATCATCATCAGCAGCTTCATTTTCAGCATCACCAACACAATCAAAACCAAACCCAGAACCAAATTTTGATTTTAAGACAGGTAGTAGAAGGAGAAGAGAAAGAAGAAGAACAACAAGAGCAAGAGCAAGAGCAAGAAGCATCAGAAAAGGAAGAACCGTCCTCTTTTCATGGATTCCACAGTCAGTATTTTCAACAAGCCCAAGAATTTCATCAGCAACATCAGTTTTTGTATGGAGAAGGAAGATTAGAATCGCAATTATCCCCGTCGCAACCTCCACCACCAAAGAAACGCTCTTATTTGCCTTCTTCCTCCTCTCAAACCAAAGAATATGCGAGTGGTTTGCTTGGAAAAATGGGAGACCCTACTACTACTTCTCAAAATCACCTCACAACAACAACATCGTCAAGATTGGGGGGTTTAAGGAACACAGGGGTCGTCGGAGAAATTGTGGAGGTTCAAGGAGGGCACATTGTCCGGTCTACCGGACGGAAAGACCGGCACAGCAAGGTCTGCACTGCAAAGGGGCCGAGAGACCGGCGAGTCCGTCTCTCGGCCCACACTGCCATCCAGTTCTACGATGTCCAGGACCGCCTCGGGTACGACCGCCCCAGTAAGGCGGTCGACTGGCTCATCAAAAAGGCCAAGGCCGCCATTGATGAGCTCGAGGAGCTCCCGGCCTGGACACCCACCGTTAATTCCATTCCTATTAACCCACCAAACTCTGAACAAGAAGAAGATCAGAATCACAATCAGCACCATCAGCAACAGCTTCAACTCCAACACCAACAACATCTTCATCATTCAATTGGTGTTGGTAGTACTTCAAATGCTCGTCGATTAAATGACCAGCAGAATCAACCAAATGAGAACAACAACTCGAGTTTTTTGCCTCCTTCTATGGACTCTGACTCCATTGCCGATACCATCAAGTCATTTTTCCCAATGGGTGCATCTACAGAGACTAATTCATCAACTGACGGAGCTAATATTCAGTTTCATCACAATTTTCCGCCGCCGGATTTGCTGTCAAGAACCAGTAGTCAGAGCCAAGATCTAAGGCTCTCTCTTCAATCCTTTCAAGATCACCACAACCGCCAAAACCAGCAGCAGCACCACCAGAATGAACAAGGTGCTGGCCTTTACTACGGCAACTCCCAGCTGGGTTTTGACGGGCAGGGCTGGTCAGAGAACCCGCCAGGCGAAATGGGTCGGTTCCAAAGAATGGTGTCTTGGAATGCCGGTGGAGACACCGGCCATAGTGGTGGAGGAGGAGCGTTTGTGTTTAACTCGCCGCCGGCGCAGCCTATGCTGCAGCCGTTGTTTGGCCAGAGCCACCAGTTGTTGTTTTCTCAGAGGGGACCCCTTCAGTCCAGTAACACACCTTCAGTTCGTGCTTGGATCGATCCATCAGCATTTTCTGCTGCAAGCGATCATCATCATCAGAATCAAGCTTCATTACCTTTCCATCCTTCTTCAATATCCGGGATTGAATTCGCCTCTGGTGGCGGATTCTCCGGCTTCCGAATTCCGGCACGAATTCAAGGTGAAGAGGAGGAACACGAGGGCATCTCCGACAAGCCGTCCTCTGCTTCCTCCGACTCTCGCCATTGAGTTAGTTCAAAAGTTGAATCTTTTCTCTCCAACAGGTAAAATTCCCAATATCCTTTTCTCAAAGTACTTTAATTCTCCATCTTTTGTATATTTTTCAAGAAAAGTAATGGAATTAAATTTGCAGGACTTAAATCTATCTTCAGTGAAAGCTATAAGCAAGAAATGATGGCTTTTTGATCTTTTAGCTGTTTACTGGATTTGAAAGAAGCAAGAGAATACAGAGAGAGAAAGGGATTTCAACTGAGTTCTATCCGATGGCTGCTACCGTGATAAGAACAAATCTGAGTGCATTTTCAGGTTTTTCAATTGCGGTTTGCTAATTCTACTATATTATCTGTGTTTATGTCTTTAATTTTCTGTTTCATGTTTGAGAACTGAGCATATATAGCTCTAAACTTTGTTATTGTTTGGTTTGTGTTTGTTTCTATTCCTGTTTGCTTAAATTTCATTTTCTTGAGTGAAGACTATTGAAAGATAGCTACTTTATTTGTTATGATGTGATGAGCTTTCTATATCTCCCCCAACTCAGACCTGTTCTGATATTACCAAATCAGGCACTAATTTCCCCCAACACAAAGGCAATCCTGATGGATAAATATACCCAAATTGATCACGTTTTTGCTAGCTGTGCGTGCTTATATTGATTTTGATCCGGTTGTTGCCTTCTCAATTTAAGATTTGAGAATGATAGAAATTTTTAAGGTCTGTTTAGGATTGGTCAATTTTGAACAATATAGTTCATAATATTCCTAAAACACCCAAGCAGATTGGAAAAACAAATGATCCTTTACATCTCCATTGCTGCTAGGATTTTTATGAGCACCAAGCTAGAAGTCGTTATCGATGAACAGGAAGTTTGCTTAATTGCTTAACAGCTCAGTTTACTTCTAACCATTCGAATCCCCGAAATCAAATATTGAAAATGCCTCGTCTACCCAATATGCGGTCTTAATGAAATAGTAATACTGATCACCCGAAATAGTAGAATTTTAATTCCCTTACTGACCAAATCCTTGGAGTTTGAAGAAATGTTACTTTCAAAACCAGATTTAGGTTAGTTGGGCATTAAGATCAGGTTTCTATATCTACAATGTGATGGATATACCATACCAAACCATACCAAAGGTAGAACAAGTGGGGCTTCAGCTGCTGGAGGAAGTGAGAAGGAACCAATGAACCCACCCATAAAAAGGTTAAAGTAAAGAAAACGCAGGCTCAATTATGGAAGAAGAATACCCTCCAATATTTGGTACTTATCCATCAACAAACACCACGGTCCCCTACCCTGCAAAATCTGTGCATCTAATAAAAAAAAAAATCTCTTGTTCTAGCTGGAAAATTTAATTTAATTTATTTAATCTTCTTGAAATAAAACACTTGGCTTCTATTGAGACAGCGACAATTGCTTGATGGTTGTTGGTACTTCTTTATGGTTGATGACTACTACTCATAGAGAGCAAAATAGTTTCATATCAACATTAAGCTTGAATGATTACGATGTGGTAAAATTTGGGTCCATCGTGTCTCCGATTTCTCTCCCCATTCCTTTACTTCTAATCGGTTTATTGGTTGTTTAGGGTTTTAACTTTATCTGATGGGGACTCACCATATTAGATTGCTCCAGGCATTACATTATAAGAATCTGGAGACAATTATAATCTTCACAAGTTATGTTAAAGACCTCCCCCTTCTCTCATGTCCCAAAAAAAGAGTTTTCATTTTTAGTGCGAGTTATATGCATGAAGTAGTCAGTCCCCAGGTGTAGGACATGAGTATAAATTAAGATTTGGATTAAAGAAATGGGATGTTAGGTAGTAATTTGGATGATGATTAACACCCAAAAAAAGAATAAACATGGTGAGGTGAGGTGAGGTGAGGTGAGTTAACTCAATTATTAAAGTATAGTTTATGAGTGAGTAGGAGTGTACTATCTTTATAGAAAAAACAATAATAATGTGGTGCTATCTTTTTCCCTAGTACAATTGGGCCATTGTTAAAGTTATTACCTCCACCTTTCTAAATAATTTAAATTATAGTCTATCCTCAAAGAATCCTGACCACTTATTGTTAGGAGTATCTATCTATCTATCTATCACAGCCTTGCCTTGCCTTCCCTTCCCTTCCCTTCCCTTCCCTTCCCTTCCCTTCATCAGGGAATAAACAATTCTTATATATATTACTATATTTGAAGAATCATAAAGTCCAGATGATTGATTGATAGATAGATAGATAGCTACGTGAAATAATAATGATATATATGATTATCAGCTTATCAACATTATTCCCCTAACCCTAATGTACTAGTAACTGTAGTAAATAATTAGTCTATACATGCTTTTAATTAATTACCTTTTTTTTAACTGCAAATAAATGAATTACCAGTATAAAATGCTTAAATAATAATTTTCCTAGTTTTGGTGGGAGAATTTTCTTGGTCATGTTACTCTTGTAGTTGGCATGCCCATCCCTTCTTCAACTTTAATTTCTTAAATTTTTTCAGACATGGAAAAAAAGTTGAGATCCCAGTTGGCGAACCGGGGGGTTTCTTTAATAATGCAATCTAACATAGCTTACCTGACTACTGCCCCTGAACCGGGCTTTTATAAACAAATTTGGAAATTTACACTTCATACTCTGATAAGAGGAAGGGTAAGGATTCTTATGCTGTTTTTTTAAAAAAATATATAAGAATTTAATATATTATTAAATACTCTTTTCGTTTCGAATTATAAGTCAATTTCAAATATTTTTAAACTCAAAATTGAAATGAATTTATTTATTTAGTATAAGAATTAACTTGTATATATGTTCCTAGACTACTATATAGTATTAGTATATAAAAAAATTGTTTTTTCTTGAATGTTTTTTCATGTATTATTTTATTGGTATTTAAATTTTAACGTATGCGTTTTTTCATGCATATATATATATATATATATATATATATATATATATATATAATGACATTTAAACTCTTTTCGTTTTACAAAAAACCTTTGAACTCTAATAATTAGGCAAAATATACCCTTGAAACTAGCTAAAGGTGATCCATGGTCCACGAGTGATGAAGTGGTATGACACATGGTATGGTATATGATGTGTATATAAAATACTTTTAATATTATTTTTTGTTTACTTTATTTTAATTATTTTTAAAGTATTTATAAAAAAGAAAATACCTTTTAATTACTAAAAAAGTTATAAAAAAAATATTCTCATTAATCAAAATAAAGGTGTATATAAAACTAAATTATGTAAAAAAGTATAATCTAAAAAAATAGGAAAAAAATAATTCCCAGTTCGTCATCTGTCTGGAAAAATAAAATAAGTTTGAGGGAGAAACCTTCAATCTCCTTTCTCATTCATAATACATAAAATAAACCCAAATTAATTATATTCATGAAACTAAACAATTATTATATTAATGAATTAGAAGATGAACGGGAGCCACCCTTTTCCATTCTCCTGTCATGGGTATATTATTTTGGGTAAATTAAGAAATATAATTAAATGATTGTTCTTTTCAAAAAAAATTATATTTTTTTTAATTGTTGTTTGTTTTTTCAATTATTTTTTTATGTAGTTGTTTTTTCATTAATATATTTATATTGTTTAGTATTAAATTTTAATTTGTCATTTAATTCAATAAAATAATTTAAATCAATTACTACAAAATAAGTCTTCTTTTAACACATCAACATTGGTTGCACATCATATGCCATATAGTATGCCAACTCATTTTTAATTAATCATGGTTTACTTTTGATTGCTGTTGAGGGTACTTTTTGTTGAAAGGATTTTTTTGAAAATAAAAAAATATATAAACGAATTGAAATATAAACCGCATCTATGTCCAAAATCATGTCACGAGCAGGTGGTCATTTCAAGCATCCCAAACAAGGATATTTTTCTAATGATAATCTAGTGATTTTTTATTCTTTTTTTTTTTTTGTAATACTTTTCAAAAAATATATAGTATTTATTTCAATTAAAATTTTTATAAAAAACAGTGTTTTAGATATAATTTAGATACATACAAGAAACAGGATTTGTACAGTCTGTACAACCCAGTTTCTTGTATATATCTAAATTATACCTAAAACAATATTTTTTATAAAAATTTCAATTGAAATAAATACTATACATTTTTTGGAAGGTAATACAAAAAAAACCAAAAAATAAAAATAAAAAGGTCAATAGAATGTCCCTAGAAAAATGTCCCCCTAGAAGGACTCCAAACAATAACATAATGTCAAGTAATCAGACAACTACCACCATATATTTTCCCTATATAATGTGTGCAATCCGCTTCTCCAGCGAATTGGAGGAAGCGAACTAAGAATGAACCGGTTATAGCGACGATTTTTTTAGTCGCTATAGCATAGAAAGTCGATTTTTTATGCTATAACGACGGAAAAAATCGTCGCTATAGCCGATTCGTTCTTAGTTCGCTCCCTCCAGTTCGCTGGAGAAAGTCAGGCATAATGTGTGTTTGTGTGTGTGTGTGTGTGTGTGTGTGTATATATATATATATATATATATATATATATATATATATATATATATATATATATATATATATATATATATATATTGTAACGCCCCCAAAATAGGTCCATTCCACCCAACCCATTCTGAGTCGTCAAATACATGGTACAGAAAACAACTACAACTTTATTACAACAATTGTCGTGCAAAATACAACAACACATATGCTGTGAGTTTGGATACAAATATATACCAAATGTGACTCATGTTCCAACCGTGGACAG
The DNA here is from genome assembly GCA_016801055.1 of Panax notoginseng. Taxonomy (NCBI): domain Eukaryota; kingdom Viridiplantae; phylum Streptophyta; class Magnoliopsida; order Apiales; family Araliaceae; genus Panax; species Panax notoginseng. Next base: position 213,346,096 of record CM029012.1, read on the forward strand.
CACCTCACAGTAACACCTTACATAAAGGTATAGTCAAAAACTGTTTTAGAAATTAGATTCTTTGGGAAGTGCTCAAGGAAACCTTCGTACATGGGAGGCCACGCGTCTAGGTTATGATAGATATCATATGGCCACAGAATTATCCTTGGTTGACCCAATAGACCCCAAAGAAAAACGAGAAGATTACTATCAAATTCTTCCCAATGGTGAGTCTTCTCTTGACTTATCATTATCTCCACTGTATCTAACTGAGAATTATACTTTAAACAAACACCAAGATTATATAGGTAGTGCTCGTATATATACTCAGCAAGTGGATGAGCACATCCCTGTCTTATGATGACACGAGGTTGTATGTCATTAGACATCTTGTATGATAGTGACAAAACACCCTTCCAACGTTCGGTTCGCCTCACCCTATTTTCTTCACCAAATATAACTACTAAATGATGACCACCGTTCTATTCCCTTGTTACCCCCGCTCGACCCAGCTACACTCTTATTACCTGAAAGGAATTGTGAAGCAAAAGGGTGAGCACAACTAGCTCAGTAAAGAATATCATGACTAAAGATAATTAAATTATCAGTAGCCTTCATCAATAATAAATCAGAGATTTAGAACATATGGTAAATGATAAAAATTTCAACCATAGTTGCAGCGGAACGAGCAATCCATTAGAAGAGTCAAATAGACTATAAAGTCTATTATCTTCTTCATGTTAAAAATCCATCAACAATGTTTTATCCCTGTAACATCAATCAACAGTTCCTTTCCACAATCATATGAATAACTCATAATCATAATTGTGATTCTAAATTTTTCTTCACACCCAGGACGAAGAATATTTTCATCACATGTCTTTACCTGAAACATCAAAGATCATGGTTATACCAAATCACAGTTCCTGTTCATAATCATACTAATAAATCCATCTTTGCACTACGACCAAAGATATTCAACAACAGTTTATCTTTGCACTACGGGCCAAAGATATTCATCAACAGACCATCTTTGCACTACAGGCCAAAGATATTCATCTACAATTCATCTTTGCACTACAGGCCAAAGATATTCCTCTACAATTCATCTTTGCACTACAGGCCAAAGATATTCCTCAACAATTCATATTTGCACTACAGGCCAAATATATTCATATCTCAAAGAAATATATAATCATTTCAGAATTTATATACACCATAATTATAACCATGTTAATCAATTCATCTTTACACTTAAGCTAAAGATATTCAATTGTAAATTCAATGGTCATGATCATACCAGTCACAATTCAACTTTGCACTACAGGCCAAAGAGAACCCTAGTCATGATCATACCAATAATCTACCCATCTTTACACTCCAGTGAAAGAGAAATTCAACGTCAGAGTTATAAAAATGTTATATATGATAATAAAATCAATATAATCAACATATAGATTTAATCTCAAGAGTAATATTCATAAATCAACTATAATTTGGTTAGTAAAAGAAACCAATTTTGTCGTGAATAGTAACTCGTGAATAGTAACTCATGAATAGTAACTCGTGAATAGTAACACCGACTCAAAAAGGTAGAAATTCTATAATAAAATTCATACCAATACTTCGGTATAATGATATTGAAAGAATAACATTTCTTAAGCTTATAAACAATTTATTTAAATTGTTTACACTTTACTAATTAATGCATTTAATCATCATAAAATGCCAACTCTTACAATTTCATCATCAATAACCAAAACCCTCATCAAAAATCTGCATATACCTCATATAGGATTCTCAAGCCATAAAATCCTATTTTCCAATTTTCTTTCTTCACAAAACATATTTAATTCATTTACTCATAACTAAACCATTTTCATGAAAAATACCAAATCAGTTCCAAAAATATTTCTTTTCTGGGATTTAGCATAATATAGTCCCATAGTGAACATATATTTTTCTCAGAATTTTTAAAAGTCATTTACTATTTTTCATATGGCCAAAACAGCCGAATATTTAGACATTTATCAAAAATTGTACTTTTATCTAAAAATTCTAAAATTCACAGAGTATACTCCTATCATATACATGTACTCCCAATAAAAATTTCATCAATTTTGGAGTTAACCACAAGGAATTATAAGCGGTTACTTTTAAAATAGTCTTTTCCCGTAAAATTCATAACTCTTAATCTATACATCCAAAAATCACCATTTTTGGACACAATCAAGAAAACTCATCAAAATATCATTTCAAATTTTTCCAGAATTTTTGAAGGTCAGAAAAATTACGAAATTAAAAATCATAACAACCCTTAAAATCCCTTAATATCCCTTACAATCCCTTACTATCCCTTACCTCAAAAGAGCAGTACTTCTGATCGGTATAAGGCTGAAGGAAACTTGCACTGATGAATAGAAACTCACAGAGTATCTAAATACTCACAAGATACACTCAATAATCTAGAGAGAGAAAGAGAGAAAGCTTATGTTTCTGGTGTGATTTTCAATTCTAACTTAGCCCTCTATTTATAGGAAAATTTTGGTAGGTTTGACCTGCAACCTGATGGCTTTACCTGCTACTATTCCCACCCACCACATTTGAAATATAATTCAGCACATTTATTCACCAACCACAAGTGGGGCCCACCAATTCTAGAATTTTCCACCAAAATGATAAACTCCGAAAATTCAACAATTTCTGAACCAGTCATCTTGTAAAATTCATAATAAATCATACGTTCATTTTTAACGGTTCAAAATTTGTGAACATATACTCAACTTATATATGTATAACATATCCAAAAATTACCACGATCCAACGGTCGGATTACAAATTATAACCCCCGCAAAATATCTCAAAAATCCTGATTTTTAATACCTCCATTCCGACAAAAATACTGATAAAAACCTCAACATTAACTCCTTCATTTTAACCACAAAAATATATCCCTCATTTATATCCACATAAAATAAATATTTTCTTATCATATAAATCAATAATTAATTATTCACAAATAATATTACAGAATCACATTTATGACAATCAGGCCGTTCCCAGGAAAGAGGGGGCTTTCCAATAAGGATTTCTCCTTACTAGCGCGCAATTAGATGACCAAACCTCTCCTTAGACAGAACTTTCTAGACATTGCCAATAATGCTATCTAATAATACTATTCAAATAATATGAATTATTGATCTGATAATGGAAAATACTGTGCAGCAACAATTATTGAACAACAATAATATAAAATTTCAACGTAGCAATTATTGAATCAATAAAATAAAATATTGAACAGTAATTACTGTAACAATTATTGAGTAGTGCCTTCTTACGTAAGAATCAATAATTTCAAAAATACTATGCAATACCATGTGCTACTGTGCAATAACGCGTATTACTGTATTTTAACCACCGGGTATTCCAACAGTGTTAACGATAACAACTACGCCGTTATTTGTAAAAACTCAAATTTGTCGTTTTTCTTCACCCGACAGTTATTCGTTATGGGGCCCACAAATAGTTGCGCCGTCGTACGAATATTCTCCGACAGAAAGAATATTCCACGACCAAACGAATATTCCCCGACAACAATGATTATTTTATAACCACTTGCTTATTTTGAAAAAAAATTCATATTTCACCTATAACTTTAAACTTTTATCAATTTAACCATTTACTGAATAGTAATTATAAGAAAAATTGAATACTTTTATTTCATAAAATTCGGGGTCTTACAATCTCCCCTCCTTATGAAATTTCGTCCCCAAAATTTACGTACCTGGTATTTCAAAGAGTTGAGAATACCTTCCTTTCATTTCAAATTCCATCTTCTCTGTCATCATAATTTCTCCATTGCTCATCTCCTGTATTTCAAATATCATTCTAGAATACAACTTCAAAACAAGGGTTAATTTAACAAATTAACATATCACATAATATCCCGATATTATGACTGTCTAATAAGCTTAGGTAGGACACACTAGCGAAGGATTTACTCATCTCTCCCCTCCTAGTTGTATTCTCCGATCTCCGCCAGTGATCATATCCCCAAGCTCTGATACCAAATGTAACGCCCCCAAAATAGGTCCATTCCACCCAACCCATTCTGAGTCGTCAAATACATGGTACAGAAAACAACTACAACTTTATTACAACAATTGTCGTGCAAAATACAACAACACATATGCTGTGAGTTTGGATACAAATATATACCAAATGTGACTCATGTTCCAACCGTGGACAGCACCTCACAGTAACACCTTACATAAAGGTATAGTCAAAAACTGTTTTAGAAATTAGATTCTTTGGGAAGTGCTCAAGGAAACCTTCGTACATGGGAGGCCACGCGTCTAGGTTATGATAGATATCATATGGCCACAGAATTATCCTTGGTTGACCCAATAGACCCCAAAGAAAAACGAGAAGATTACTATCAAATTCTTCCCAATGGTGAGTCTTCTCTTGACTTATCATTATCTCCACTGTATCTAACTGAGAATTATACTTTAAACAAACACCAAGATTATATAGGTAGTGCTCGTATATATACTCAGCAAGTGGATGAGCACATCCCTGTCTTATGATGACACGAGGTTGTATGTCATTAGACATCTTGTATGATAGTGACAAAACACCCTTCCAACGTTCGGTTCGCCTCACCCTATTTTCTTCACCAAATATAACTACTAAATGATGACCACCGTTCTATTCCCTTGTTACCCCCGCTCGACCCAGCTACACTCTTATTACCTGAAAGGAATTGTGAAGCAAAAGGGTGAGCACAACTAGCTCAGTAAAGAATATCATGACTAAAGATAATTAAATTATCAGTAGCCTTCATCAATAATAAATCAGAGATTTAGAACATATGGTAAATGATAAAAATTTCAACCATAGTTGCAGCGGAACGAGCAATCCATTAGAAGAGTCAAATAGACTATAAAGTCTATTATCTTCTCCATGTTAAAAATCCATCAACAATGTTTTATCCCTGTAACATCAATCAACAGTTCCTTTCCACAATCATATGAATAACTCATAATCATAATTGTGATTCTAAATTTTTCTTCACACCCAGGACGAAGAATATTTTCATCACATGTCTTTACCTGAAACATCAAAGATCATGGTTATACCAAATCACAGTTCCTGTTCATAATCATACTAATAAATCCATCTTTGCACTACGACCAAAGATATTCAACAACAGTTTATCTTTGCACTACGGGCCAAAGATATTCATCAACAGACCATCTTTGCACTACAGGCCAAAGATATTCATCTACAATTCATCTTTGCACTACAGGCCAAAGATATTCCTCTACAATTCATCTTTGCACTACAGGCCAAAGATATTCCTCAACAATTCATATTTGCACTACAGGCCAAATATATTCATATCTCAAAGAAATATATAATCATTTCAGAATTTATATACACCATAATTATAACCATGTTAATCAATTCATCTTTACACTTAAGCTAAAGATATTCAATTGTAAATTCAATGGTCATGATCATACCAGTCACAATTCAACTTTGCACTACAGGTCAAAGAGAACCCTAGTCATGATCATACCAATAATCTACCCATCTTTACACTCCAGTGAAAGAGAAATTCAACGTCAGAGTTATAAAAATGTTATATATGATAATAAAATCAATATAATCAACATATAGATTTAATCTCAAGAGTAATATTCATAAATCAACTATAATTTGGTTAGTAAAAGAAACCTGTGACGCCCCCAAAATTAGGTATACATCACCCATCTTGAGTCGTCAGATACATAGTACAGAATACAAATACAACTTAATAATACAACTGTCGTGTACAATACGACAAAACATAAACTGTGAGTTTGAATACAAATATTATCTTCTAGAGAGTATTCATACTCAAAAGGAGTCCTCATTACATTTATTAACACACCATTACATAGAATAGTGAGGACTACTAACTAATACTATCATTCGGACCATCACTCCGTACCCCGATTTGTCCCAGCTACGTTCTCATTTCCTGAAGAGAACAGTGAAAGAAAGGGTGAGCTCAACTAGCCCAGTAAGAAATATTATGACTAAGATAATGCAGAATAAATTATCATTAGCCTTCAACAATGTTAAACTGATAAAATATAATAGACATCAAGTTTAACTGTAGCGGAACAAGCAATCCATTAAAAGAGTCAAGTAGAAAATAAACTCTACTATCTTTTATGATTTAAAAAGTTTTTCAACACTGTGATCGCTGAGACTCAGCTTAATAAAATAATCCACATCATCGAATCACCCCTGCACTACGGCCAAGGATATTCGTGTATTCATTAATGGTCATGATCATGCCAACAACTGTCCATCAATGCACTACGGGCCAATGAGGACTTTTACCACATCATTTGTAACATTACGGTCATGATTATACCGAATAATCCCTGGTCATAATCATACCAAGTCCATCTATGCAATACAGGCCACAGATGACTTTCAACATTTTATAAACATGAGGATGATGACAATGATATAAGAATTCAATAAAACAAGTTCAAGAATTAATTTATCCAGGAATTAACAACGTCCAAATTGTCAACATGATACTGCATTGTGGAGTAAAATTCAAGAATGCTTAGAAGAATATTTTCTTGAAAAGATACTGGATGAAACGCAACTATCAAGGATATTCCACAAATTTCATGGAGTATAGAAGTCAAAACTTAACCAACTGAGTACAATAAAGAATGGAATAACAAAAGAAATCACCATGCATGCGATAGACCGCACAGACAGGTTATTCCAATAGAATAATAAATAATGGAACCAGGTCCGGCGTAAACGCACAGACAGGATATTCCGACAGAATAATAAATAAGGGAACCAGGTCCGGTGTAAAACACACAGACAGGATATTCCAACAGAATAATAATAAAACGGAACCAGGTCCGGTGTAAAACACACAGACAGGATGTTCCAACAGAATAATAGAAGAATGTCACCAAGTATAGGGTAGACCGCGTATACTGGTTATTCCAACAGAATAATAACAAATGGAATAACAGAAGTTCTCTTCATGAATATAAAAGAAATAATATTCCCTACCTTAAAAGAACTGGATATTAGAAAAGTGATGTAGCAGAATACTTTTAGTCTCTCTCTCTCTTATTCTCTCTATACTTTCTCTCTCTATAGCTTGAATGAATTCGTGAAAAATAATGAAGCCCTAGGCCTCTATTTATAGAAAAACTGAGGGTGGCTCTTGGTCTTAACGAAGGGTCAAATGACTCTTGGTCTTAACGAAGGGTCAAATGACTCTTGGTAATATTGAAGGGACAACTACTATTGACGAAAGTAATTACTATTGACCAAGGTAAATACTATTGACGAAGGTAATTACTATTGACCAAGGTAAATACTATTGACCAAGGTAAATACTATTGACGAAGGTAATTACTATTGACCAAGGTAAATACTATTGACGACGGTAATTACTACTGACGACGGTAATTACTATTGACGACGGTAATTACTATTGACGAAGAGACTCTTAGATGATGACATATGGCCCCCCATAAAATAACCAAACTTACCACAACGTCTCAATTATTGATTTAATAATATAACATATTATACAGACGATACTATGACAATAATTTAAGAGATATGATGCAGCAATTACTATAGCAATAATTGAGTATAGCTGAGTGACTTCTCACGTAAGCATCAATAATCAATACCGTGTGCTACTATGCAACCACGCGTATTACTGTACTTTTACTACCGAGTAGTTCAACAGTTTTAACGGTTTTAACGGTAACACTTCAGCCGTTATTTTTAATAAATTATTTTTGTCGTTTTCTCAATCCGACAATAATTCCGTTGTGGGGTCCACCAATGATTGTGCCGTCGTACGAATATTCCTCGACAAAAAGAATATTCTCCGACCAAACGAATATTTTATAACAACTTGCTTACTTTGCAAAATTTATAAATATTACCCACAACTATAACATTATATCAAATTAACTCCATAATATTCAAAAATGATATTTATAGAAAATTCATCTTTATTTATAAAAGTTGGGGTCTTACAACCTCCCCTTCTTATGAAATTTCGCCCTCGAAATTAGGGTACGTACCTGGTATGTCGAAGAGGTAAGGATACCTTGATTTCATTTCTGATTCTAACTCCCAAGTCATTTCCTCAACATCGTGGTTTCTCCACAAAACTTTGACTTGAGGTATAACCTTGGAGCGTAGAATATGTTCCTTCTTATCCAAGATTTGAACAGGAACTTCTTCATACGTCAAATCCTCCGCTATTTCGTCCGGTTCTAACTCAATAATGTGGTTCGGGTCTTCCACATATTTGCGTAACATGGATATGTGGAAAACGTTATGAACACGAGACATACTTGGCGGTAAAGCGAGTCTATAAGCCACAGTTCCTACTCGATCGAGGATTAAAAATGGACCGATGAATCGAGGATTTAGCTTTCCTCTCTTTCCAAATCTCGTAACTCCTTTCCATGGAGCAACACGTAAGAACACATGATCTCCTACATCAAATTCCACGTCCTTTCGATGAAGATCAGCATAACTCTTTTGTCGATCTTGTGAGGTTTTTATACGTTGTCGGATCGTTTGAATCTTTTCTGTAGTCATACGTACCAACTCCGGTCCCAACAACGTTGCTTCGCCCACCTCATCCCAGCATACTGGAGAACGACATTTTCTTCCATACAATGCTTCGAATGGAGCCATGCCAATACTTGCTTGATAACTGTTGTTGTAGGAAAACTCCACCAATGGTAAGAACTTGTCCCAACTTCCCTTGAAGTCAAAGACACAGAGTCTTAATAGATCTTCAAGAGTTTGAATAGTCCTCTCTGATTGTCCGTCCGTCTGAGGATGATATGCTGAACTAAATCGTAACTCCGTGCCCATAGCTTTTTGTAAACTAACCCAAAATCGTGAAGTGAATCTTGGGTCTCGATCAGAAACTATGGATACTGGCATACCATGCAGTCTTACAATCTCGTTTATGTACATACGAGCAAGACGTTCAAGTGTATAAGTTTCTCGTATCGGTAAGAAATGAGCAGACTTGGTCAATCTATCAACAATGACCCAAATCGCATCAATACCTTGAGAAACCCTAGGAAGACCGGTAACGAAATCCATGGTAATGTGCTCCCACTTCCATTCTGGAATTTCAAGTGGTTGCAATGGACCTTTTGGTACTTGATGCTCCGCTTTGACTCGTTGACAAGTTAGACACCTTGAGATAAACAACGCTATCTCTCTCTTCATATTGCTCCACCAAAATGTATGACGAAGATCATGATACATTTTGGTACTTCCAGGATGGATTGCAAACGGTGTGTTGTGCGCCTCCATCATGATTTCATACTTTAAATCAGGGTTGTTAGGAACACAAAGTCTGGAGTTGACTCGAAGTATTCCTTCTTCATCGATTCTTGCTTCCGGCATAGAACCTTCTTGCACTTTCTTCCTCATACGCATCAGCTCCAGGTCTGTAGCTTGAGCAGCTTTAACTTTATCGATTAAAGTCGGTTCTACTCGTATATTCGCCATCATCACATGGGTCCCTGGAGTCTTCAACTCTATCTCCATCCTTTGCAAGTCACACAAAATGGGCCTTTGCGTTGTTAATATTGCACTTGTACCCGCATATGATCTTCTACTCAATGCGTCAGCTACCACGTTCGCTTTTCCAGGATGGTATTGAATGGTATGATCATAATCTTTCAACAGTTCAAGCCAACGTCGTTGTCGCATGTTGAGTTCCTTTTGAGTGAAGAAATATTTGAGGCTTTTATGATCCGTAAAGATCTCCACTTTCTCCCCATACAAGTAATGCCTCCAAATTTTAAGTGCAAAGACAACAGCTGCCAACTCTAGATCATGAGTAGGATAATTCCTCTCATATTCCTTGAGTTGTCTTGATGCATAGGCTATGACTTTTCCATGTTGCATGAGAACGCATCCCAACCCTTTGCTCGAAGCATCACTGTAGATGACAAATCCCTCCGAGCCAGATGGTATTGTTAGAACAGGTGCTGAAATGAGTCTCCTCTTGAGTTCTTGAAAACTCTGCTCACATTCTTCGCTCCAACCAAACTTTGTATCTTTCCGAGTCAGCTGAGTTAATGGAGTAGCGATTCGAGAAAATCCTTCCACGAATCTCCGATAATAACCAGCTAAACCAAGAAAGCTACGTACCTCGGTCACTGATTTAGGTTGCTCCCAGCTTTGAATAGCTTCAATCTTTGCCGGGTCAACCGATATTCCACGACTTGATACTACGTGCCCAAGGAATGCTACCTCTTCCAGCCAGAACTCGCATTTCTTCAACTTGGCATAAAGTTTGTATTCACGAAGCTTTTGGAGTACCAGCCTCAAGTGTTGCTCATGATCTTCACGGCTTTTGGAATAAATAAGGATGTCATCGATAAAGACGACCACAAAGTGATCCAAATATTCCTTAAATACCCTGTTCATCATATCCATGAAGGCAGCAGGAGCATTAGTCAATCCAAAAGACATAACTAAGAATTCATAATGCCCGTACCGAGTTCTAAAAGCCGTCTTTGGAATATCCTCAGTTCTAACCTTCAGCTGATGATATCCAGAACGAAGATCGATCTTTGAAAAGAATTGTGCTCCTTGCAACTGGTCAAACAGGTCATCAATACGTGGCAATGGGTACCTGTTTTTGATGGTGACATGATTCAACTCCCGATAATCAATACAAAGTCGCATACTCCCATCTTTCTTCTTCACGAACAGAACAGGAGCACCCCAAGGAGAAGTACTAGGACGAATAAAACCAATGTCTAACAATTCCTGCAGTTGGATCTTTAACTCCTGAAGTTCAATAGGAGCCATTCGATATGGGGCTTTGGAAATGGGTTTTGTACCGGGTTCAAGATCGATACAAAATTCAATTTCACGCTCTGGGGGTAGGCCAGGAAGTTCTTCAGGGAATACGTCAGGGAATTTATTAACAATAGAAATATCATTCAAAACTGACGTATTTTTGTTTAGATCTGTGACATGAGCTAAGAAAGCTTGACATCCGTTTTTCAATAAACGAATAGCTTTATGGCTTGAGATGACAGCGATTGATTTTAATGGTTTGGTTGCTTGAATTCGCATAATAGGTCGATTAGGAATATGAAAGCTAACAACCTTACGAAAACAATCAATTTTTGCATAATGAGTAGTTAACCAATCAATCCCTAGAATCACGTCAAATGCAAGTATTTTTAATGAAATCAGATCGATAGGTAATGTGTGGGTACCAACTTGAACCAAACAAGACTTATAAACAGTGGAGGTAATGAAGGTTTCTCCCAACGGAGTTTCCACAGATAAGTCAAAGTCTAATTTCTCCGGAATCAAATTTAATCGATGAGCGCAAGTAGGAGAAATAAAAGAATGGGTTGAACCGGTATCAAATAAAGTATAAACTTCTTTAGAGTTTATAATAAGCTTACCCGTGATGACCTCATTCGGGTTCCTTGCTCTCTGGGAGTTCACAACAAACGCTCTCCCTTGCACAACCGGTTTTGACTTTTCTGGGACGGCTTTTGGTGCCTCCATCCTAGCTGAATTTGTCTTCGGTAAACGACAAAATCGGGCTAAATGACCTTCTCTTCCACAATTATAACATGCTTTGGACGGCATCGCGCAGTTTGGACTGATGTGCCCCTCCCCTCCGCATTTGAAACATATGATAGGTGGTCGTTCTCCTTCCTTAACGACAGGTGCTGGTGCTGACGTCTTTCCATCATTGTTGAATCTCCTCTTCTTGAAATGTCCATTCTTATTGTTTTGGCCCTGATTACCACCGAAGTGGTTACCATTTCTGGCCTGTTGATTCCCTCCACGCTTGTTGTCACCGCTTCGATGACTGCTCTCACTGGTATTATCATTTTGCCGGCTGCTCTCTTTTGGTTGCGTTGTCTCGTTATCGCGCTCCACCAACTGAGCCCTATTTACAACATCTGAATACAAACACAGTTTATGAGAAACAAGATGTTGACGTATCTCCGGCTTCAAACCTCTTAAAAACATCCGCGTCATTCTTTCTTCATTATCCACCAGGTGGGACGCAAACCGGGATAACTCCGCAAATTTTGCCTCGTACTGCGACACGGTCATATTATTCTGCTCCAATTTGATGAACTCCACCTCCTTCATGTGACGAATACTCTCGGGAAAGTATTTGTCGTTAAACAGCTCTTGAAACTTCTCCCAGGACATCTTCAGTGCGGCAGGTTGAGTACGCTTTATCGATTCCCACCAGTAATCTGCCTCTCCTCGCAACATAAAGGCGGCAAAGGGAACCTTTTGCTCCTCGGAGCAACCCAAGACATCAAATATCTTGGTGATCTGCTTTATCCATGTTTCAGCTACAAGTGGTTTGGGTTCTCCCTTAAACTCCGGTGGTCCCAGCTCCTTAAACTGTTTAGCGGTGACCGCCTGAGAGTTTCCAGTATTTCCACCTACGTTGTGGACAGGAGCCGCTTTCACCTGTTGTTGCATGAATTGCATAAAGCCTCTGAACATTTGATCATTCATCATTTGGTCAGTGTTGTTGTTTGCATGAGGATTGACACCTTCCTGATGCACATTATCCTGATTATTGATATGTGGTGAATCAACAGTCGTCTGTGCTCCATTGCTATTCTCAACATTCTCAGATGCCATTTTCAGATACTGCCACAAAATAAAAATTAATTGATATGTCATATATTATCCTTATATTATGACCGACCAATTAAATACCATGCAAATAAACTTAGGTATGTCATACTAGCGAAGGAATTCCCCGTCTCTCCCCTCCTAGTTCTATTCTCACATCTTAGCCAGGGATCATATCCCTAAGCTCTGATACCAACTGTGACGCCCCCAAAATTAGGTATACATCACCCATCTTGGGTCGTCAGATACATAGTACAGAATACAAATACAACTTAATAATACAACTGTCGTGTACAATACGACAAAACATAAACTGTGAGTTTGAATACAAATATTATCTTCTAGAGAGTATTCATACTCAAAAGGAGTCCTCATTACATTTATTAACACACCATTACATAGAATAGTGAGGACTACTAACTAATACTATCATTCGGACCATCACTCCGTACCCCGACTTGTCCCAGCTACGTTCTCATTTCCTGAAGAGAACAGTGAAAGAAAGGGTGAGCTCAACTAGCCCAGTAAGAAATATTATGACTAAGATAATGCAGAATAAATTATCATTAGCCTTCAACAATGTTAAACTGATAAAATATAATAGACATCAAGTTTAACTGTAGCGGAACAAGCAATCCATTAAAAGAGTCAAGTAGAAAATAAACTCTACTATCTTTTATGATTTAAAAAGTTTTTCAACACTGTGATCACTGAGACTCAGCTTAATAAAATAATCCACATCATCGAATCACCCCTGCTGTAAGACCCCGAATTTTATGAAATAAAAGTATTCAATGTTTCTTATAATTAATATTCAGTAAATGGTTAAATTGATAAAAGTTTAAAGTTATGAGTGAAATATGATTTTTTTTCAAAATAAGCAAGTGGTTATAAAATAATCATTGTTGTCGGGGAATATTCGTTTGGTCGTAGAATATTCTTTCTGTCGGGGAATATTCGTACGACGGCGCAGCCATTTGTGGGCCCCATAACAGAATAACTGTCGGGTGAAGAAACCGACAAATTTGAGTTTTTACAAATAACGGCGTAGTTGTTACCGTTAACACTGTTGGAATACCCGGTGGTTAAAATACAGTAATACGCGTTATTGCACAGTAGCACACGGTATTGCATAGTATTTTTGAAATTATTGATTCTTACGTAAGAAGGCACTACTCAATAATTGTTACAGTAATTACTGTTCAATATTTTACTTTATTGATTCAATAATTGCTGCGTTGATATTTTATATTATTTTTGTTTCAATAATTGTTGCTGCACAGTATTTTCTATTATCAGATCAATAATTCATATTATTTGAATAATATTATTAGATAGCATTATTGGCAATGTCTAGAAAGTTCTGTCTAAGGAGAGGTTTGGTCATCTAATTGCGCGCCAGTAAGGAGAAATCCTTATTGGAAAGCCCCCTCTTTCCTGGGAACGGCCTGGTTGTCATAAATGTGATTCTGTAATATTATTTGTGAATAATTAATTATTGATTCGTATGATAAGGAAATATTTATTTTATGTGGATATAAACGAGGGACATATTTTTGTGGTTAAAAATGAAGGAGTTAATGTTGAGGTTTTTATCAGTATTTTTATCGGAATGGAGGTATTAAAAATCAGGGTTTTTGAGATATTTTGCGGGGGTTATAATTTTTAATCCGACCGTTGGATCGTGATAATTTTTGGATATGTTATACATATATAAGTTGAGTATATGCTCACAAATTTTGAACCGTTAAAAATGAACGTATGATTTGTTATGAATTTTACGAGATGACTGGTTCAGAAATTGTTGAATTTTTGGAGTTTATCATTTTGGTGGAAAATTCTAGAATTGGTGGGCCCCACTTGTGGTTGGTGAAGAAATGTGCTGAATTATATTTCAAATGTGGTGGGTGGGAATAGTAGCAGGTAAAGCCATCAGGTTGCAGGTCAAACCTACCAAAATTTTCCTATAAATAGAGGGCTAAGTTAGAATTGAAAATCACACCAGAAACATAAGCTTTCTCTCTTTCTCTCTCTATATTATGAAGCATATTTTGTGAGTTTTTAGATACTTGGTGAGTTGCTATTCATCAGTGCAAGTTTTCTTCAGCATCATATCCGATATCCAGTCAGAAGTACTGCTCTTTTGAGGTAAGGGATAGTAAGGGATAGTAAGGGATAGTAAGGGATTTTAAGGGTTGTTATGATTTTCAGTTTCGTAATTTTTCTGATCTTCAAAAATTCTGGAAAAATTTGAAATGATATTTTGATGAGTTTTCTTGATTGTGTCCAAAAATGGTGATATTTGGATGTATAAATTGAGAGTTATGAATTTTATGAGAAAAGACTATTTTAAAAGTAACTGCTTATAATTCCTTGTGGTTAACTCCAAAATTGATGAAATTTTTATTGTGAGTACATGTGTATGATAGAAGTATACTCTGTAAATTTCAGAATTTTTGGACAAAAGTATAATTTTTGATAAATGTCTAAATATTCGGTGGTTTTGGCCATATGAAAAATAGTAAATGAGTTTTAAAAATTCTGAGAAAAATATATGTTCAATATGGGACTATATTATGCTAAATCCCAGAAAAGAAATATTTTTGGAACTGATTTGGTATTTTTCATGAAAATAGTCTAGTTATGAGTAAATGAATTAAATATGTTTTGTGAAGAAAGAAAATTGGAAAATAGGATTTTATGGCTTGAGAATCCTATATGAGGTATATGCAGATTTTTGATGAGGGTTTTGGTTATTGATGATGAAATTGTAAGAGTTGGCATTTTATGATGATTAAATGCATTAATTAGTAAAGTGTAAACAATTAAAATAAATTGTTTATAAATTTAAGTAATGTTATTCTTTCAATATCATTATACCGAAATATTGGTATGAATTTTATTATAGAATTTCTATCTTTTGTGTCGGGGTTACTATTCATGAGTTACGAATATTACTCTTGAGATTAAAATTATATGTTGATCATATTATTTTTATCATCATATATAACATTTTTATAACCCTGATATTAAAATTCTCTTTCACTGGAGTGTAAAGATGGGTAGATTATTGGTATGATCATGACTAGGGTTCTCTTTGGCCTGTAGTGCAAAGTTGAATTGTGACTGGTATGATCATGACCATTGAATTTATAATTGAATATCTTAAGCTTAAGTGCAAAGGTGAATTGATCAACATGGTTATAATTATTGTTTATATAAATTCTGAAATGATTATATATTTCTTTGAGATATGAATATATTTGGCCTGTAGTGCAAATATGAATTGTTGATGAATATCTTTGGCATGTAATGCAAAGATGGCCTGTTGATGAATATCTTTGGCCTGTAGTGCAAAGATGAACTGTTGAGGAATATCTTTGGCCTGTAGTGCAAAGATGAATTGTTGATGAATATCTTTGGCCCGTAGTGCAAAGATGACATGTTGTTGAATATCTTTGGCCAGTAGTGCAAAGATGAACAGATGTTGAGATAAACATGACCAACTGGTGATACAAATGAATATCTTTGGCCGTAGTTCAAAGATGAAGTTATTCGTATGATTATGAACAGGAAATGTGATTTGGTGTAACCATAATCTTTGATGTTTCAGGTAAAGACAGGTGATGAAAATATTCTTCGTCCTGGGTGCGAAGAGAAATTTAGAACTACAGTTATGATTATGAGTTATGATTGTGGACCAGAATTGTTGATTGATGTTACAGGGATAAAACATTATTGGTGGATTTTTAACATGGAGAAGATAATAGACTTTATAGTCTATTTGACTCTTCTAATGGATTGCTCGTTCCGCTGCAACTATGGTTGAAATTTTTATCATTTACCATATGTTCTAAATCTCTGATTTATTATTGATGAAGGCTATTGATAATTTAATTATCTTTAGTCATGATATTCTTTACTGAGCTAGTTGTGCTCACCCTTTTGCTTCACAATTCCTTTCAGGTAATAAGAGTGTAGCTGGGTCGAGCGAGGGTAACGGGGAAATAGAACGGTGGTCTCTAGCTGTGGATGTTCTCCCGAAGCAGTATAGAAAAGTTTATTTAGTAGTTATATTTGGTGAATCCAATAGGGTAAGGTGTACCCAACGTTGGAAGGGTGGTTTGCCACTATCATACAAGATGTCTAACGACATACAACCTCGTGTCATCATAAGACATGGATGTGCTCATCCACTTGCTGAGTATATCTATGGGCACTACCTATATAATCTTGGTGTTTGTTTGAAGTATAATTCTCAATTAGAGACAGTGGAGATAATGATAAGTCAAGAGAAGACTCACCATTGGGAAGAATATGATAGTAATCTTCTCGTTTTTCTTTGGGGTCTATTGGGTCAACCAAGGATAATTCTGTGGCCATATGATATCTATCATAACCTAGACGCGTGGCCTCCCATGTACGAAGGTTTCCTTGAGCACTTCCCAAAGATTCTAATTTCTAAAACAGTTTTTGGCTATACCTTTATGTAAGGTGTTATTGTGAGGTGATGTCCACGGTTGGAACATGAGTCACATTTGCTATATATTTGTATCCAAACTCACAGCATATGTGTTGTTGTATTTTGCACGACAATTGTTGTAATAAAGTTGTAGTTGTTTTCTGTACCATGTATTTGACGACTCAGAATGGGTTGGGTAGAATGAACCTATTTTGGGGTTGTCACACCTGCACTACGGCCAAGGATATTCGTGTATTCATTAATGGTCATGATCATGCCAACAACTGTCCATCAATGCACTACGGGCCAATGAGGACTTTTACCACATCATTTGTAACATTACGGTCATGATTATACCGAATAATCCCTGGTCATAATCATACCAAGTCCATCTATGCAATACAGGCCACAGATGACTTTCAACATTTTATAAACATGAGGATGATGACAATGATATAAGAATTCAATAAAACAAGTTCAAGAATTAATTTATCCAGGAATTAACAACGTCCAAATTGTCAACATGATACTGCATTGTGGAGTAAAATTCAAGAATGCTTAGAAGAATATTTTCTTGAAAAGATACTGGATGAAACGCAACTATCAAGGATATTCCACAAATTTCATGGAGTATAGAAGTCAAAACTTAACCAACTGAGTACAATAAAGAATGGAATAACAAAAGAAATCACCATGCATGCGATAGACCGCACAGACAGGTTATTCCAATAGAATAATAAATAATGGAACCAGGTCCGGCGTAAACGCACAGACAGGATATTCCGACAGAATAATAAATAATGGAACCAGGTCCGGTGTAAAACACACAGACAGGATATTCCAACAGAATAATAATAAAACGGAACCAGGTCCGGTGTAAAACACACAGACAGGATGTTCCAACAGAATAATAGAAGAATGTCACCAAGTATAGGGTAGACCGCGTATACTGGTTATTCCAACAGAATAATAACAAATGGAATAACAGAAGTTCTCTTCATGAATATAAAAGAAATAATATTCCCTACCTTAAAAGAACTGGATATTGGAAAAGTGATGTAGCAGAATACTTTTAGTCTCTCTCTCTCTTATTCTCTCTATACTTTCTCTCTCTATAGCTTGAATGAATTCGTGAAAAATAATGAAGCCCTAGGCCTCTATTTATAGAAAAACTGAGGGTGGCTCTTGGTCTTAACGAAGGGTCAAATGACTCTTGGTCTTAACGAAGGGTCAAATGACTCTTGGTAATATTGAAGGGACAACTACTATTGACGAAAGTAGTTACTATTGACCAAGGTAAATACTATTGACGAAGGTAATTACTATTGACCAAGGTAAATACTATTGACCAAGGTAAATACTATTGACGAAGGTAATTACTATTGACCAAGGTAAATACTATTGACGACGGTAATTACTATTGACGACGGTAATTACTATTGACGACGGTAATTACTATTGACGAAGAGACTCTTAGATGATGACATATGGCCCCCCATAAAATAACCAAACTTACCACAACGTCTCAATTATTGATTTAATAATATAACATATTATACAGATGATACTATGACAATAATTTAAGAGATATGATGCAGCAATTACTGTAGCAATAATTGAGTATAGCTGAGTGACTTCTCACGTAAGCATCAATAATCAATACCGTGTGCTACTATGCAACCACGCGTATTACTGTACTTTTACTACCGAGTAGTTCAACAGTTTTAACGGTAACACCTCAGCCGTTATTTTTAATAAATTATTTTTGTCGTTTTCTCAATCCGACAATAATTCCGTTGTGGGGTCCACCAATGATTGTGCCGTCGTACGAATATTCCTCGACAAAAAGAATATTCTCCGACCAAACGAATATTTTATAACAACTTGCTTACTTTGCAAAATTTATAAATATTACCCACAACTATAACATTATATCAAATTAACTCCATAATATTCAAAAATGATATTTATAGAAAATTCATCTTTATTTATAAAAGTTGGGGTCTTACAACCTCCCCTTCTTATGAAATTTCGCCCTCGAAATTAGGGTACGTACCTGGTATGTCGAAGAGGTAAGGATACCTTGATTTCATTTCTGATTCTAACTCCCAAGTCATTTCCTCAACATCGTGGTTTCTCCACAAAACTTTGACTTGAGGTATAACCTTGGAGCGTAGAATATGTTCCTTCTTATCCAAGATTTGAACAGGAACTTCTTCATACGTCAAATCCTCCGCTATTTCGTCCGGTTCTAACTCAATAATGTGGTTCGGGTCTTCCACATATTTGCGTAACATGGATATGTGGAAAACGTTATGAACACGAGACATACTTGGCGGTAAAGCGAGTCTATAAGCCACAGTTCCTACTCGATCGAGGATTAAAAATGGACCGATGAATCGAGGATTTAGCTTTCCTCTCTTTCCAAATCTCGTAACTCCTTTCCATGGAGCAACACGTAAGAACACATGATCTCCTACATCAAATTCCACGTCCTTTCGATGAAGATCAGCATAACTCTTTTGTCGATCTTGTGAGGTTTTTATACGTTGTCGGATCGTTTGAATCTTTTCTGTAGTCATACGTACCAACTCCGGTCCCAACAACGTTGCTTCGCCCACCTCATCCCAGCATACTGGAGAACGACATTTTCTTCCATACAATGCTTCGAATGGAGCCATGCCAATACTTGCTTGATAACTGTTGTTGTAGGAAAACTCCACCAATGGTAAGAACTTGTCCCAACTTCCCTTGAAGTCAAAGACACAGAGTCTTAATAGATCTTCAAGAGTTTGAATAGTCCTCTCTGATTGTCCGTCCGTCTGAGGATGATATGCTGAACTAAATCGTAACTCCGTGCCCATAGCTTTTTGTAAACTAACCCAAAATCGTGAAGTGAATCTTGGGTCTCGATCAGAAACTATGGATACTGGCATACCATGCAGTCTTACAATCTCGTTTATGTACATACGAGCAAGACGTTCAAGTGTATAAGTTTCTCGTATCGGTAAGAAATGAGCAGACTTGGTCAATCTATCAACAATGACCCAAATCGCATCAATACCTTGAGAAACCCTAGGAAGACCGGTAACGAAATCCATGGTAATGTGCTCCCACTTCCATTCTGGAATTTCAAGTGGTTGCAATGGACCTTTTGGTACTTGATGCTCCGCTTTGACTCGTTGACAAGTTAGACACCTTGAGATAAACAACGCTATCTCTCTCTTCATATTGCTCCACCAAAATGTATGACGAAGATCATGATACATTTTGGTACTTCCAGGATGGATTGCAAACGGTGTGTTGTGCGCCTCCATCATGATTTCATACTTTAAATCAGGGTTGTTAGGAACACAAAGTCTGGAGTTGACTCGAAGTATTCCTTCTTCATCGATTCTTGCTTCCGGCATAGAACCTTCTTGCACTTTCTTCCTCATACGCATCAGCTCCAGGTCTGTAGCTTGAGCAGCTTTAACTTTATCGATTAAAGTCGGTTCTACTCGTATATTCGCCATCATCACATGGGTCCCTGGAGTCTTCAACTCTATCTCCATCCTTTGCAAGTCACACAAAATGGGCCTTTGCGTTGTTAATATTGCACTTGTACCCGCATATGATCTTCTACTCAATGCGTCAGCTACCACGTTCGCTTTTCCAGGATGGTATTGAATGGTATGATCATAATCTTTCAACAGTTCAAGCCAACGTCGTTGTCGCATGTTGAGTTCCTTTTGAGTGAAGAAATATTTGAGGCTTTTATGATCCGTAAAGATCTCCACTTTCTCCCCATACAAGTAATGCCTCCAAATTTTAAGTGCAAAGACAACAGCTGCCAACTCTAGATCATGAGTAGGATAATTCCTCTCATATTCCTTGAGTTGTCTTGATGCATAGGCTATGACTTTTCCATGTTGCATGAGAACGCATCCCAACCCTTTGCTCGAAGCATCACTGTAGATGACAAATCCCTCCGAGCCAGATGGTATTGTTAGAACAGGTGCTGAAATGAGTCTCCTCTTGAGTTCTTGAAAACTCTGCTCACATTCTTCGCTCCAACCAAACTTTGTATCTTTCCGAGTCAGCTGAGTTAATGGAGTAGCGATTCGAGAAAATCCTTCCACGAATCTCCGATAATAACCAGCTAAACCAAGAAAGCTACGTACCTCGGTCACTGATTTAGGTTGCTCCCAGCTTTGAATAGCTTCAATCTTTGCCGGGTCAACCGATATTCCACGACTTGATACTACGTGCCCAAGGAATGCTACCTCTTCCAGCCAGAACTCGCATTTCTTCAACTTGGCATAAAGTTTGTATTCACGAAGCTTTTGGAGTACCAGCCTCAAGTGTTGCTCATGATCTTCACGGCTTTTGGAATAAACAAGGATGTCATCGATAAAGACGACCACAAAGTGATCCAAATATTCCTTAAATACCCTGTTCATCATATCCATGAAGGCAGCAGGAGCATTAGTCAATCCAAAAGACATAACTAAGAATTCATAATGCCCGTACCGAGTTCTAAAAGCCGTCTTTGGAATATCCTCAGTTCTAACCTTCAGCTGATGATATCCAGAACGAAGATCGATCTTTGAAAAGAATTGTGCTCCTTGCAACTGGTCAAACAGGTCATCAATACGTGGCAATGGGTACCTGTTTTTGATGGTGACATGATTCAACTCCCGATAATCAATACAAAGTCGCATACTCCCATCTTTCTTCTTCACGAACAGAACAGGAGCACCCCAAGGAGAAGTACTAGGACGAATAAAACCAATGTCTAACAATTCCTGCAGTTGGATCTTTAACTCCTGAAGTTCAATAGGAGCCATTCGATATGGGGCTTTGGAAATGGGTTTTGTACCGGGTTCAAGATCGATACAAAATTCAATTTCACGCTCTGGGGGTAGGCCAGGAAGTTCTTCAGGGAATACGTCAGGGAATTTATTAACAATAGAAATATCATTCAAAACTGACGTATTTTTGTTTAGATCTGTGACATGAGCTAAGAAAGCTTGACATCCGTTTTTCAATAAACGAATAGCTTTATGGCTTGAGATGACAGCGATTGATTTTAATGGTTTGGTTGCTTGAATTCGCATAATAGGTCGATTAGGAATATGAAAACTAACAACCTTACGAAAACAATCAATTTTTGCATAATGAGTAGTTAACCAATCAATCCCTAGAATCACGTCAAATGCAAGTATTTTTAATGAAATCAGATCGATAGGTAATGTGTGGGTACCAACTTGAACCAAACAAGACTTATAAACAGTGGAGGTAATGAAGGTTTCTCCCAACGGAGTTTCCACAGATAAGTCAAAGTCTAATTTCTCCGGAATCAAATTTAATCGATGAGCGCAAGTAGGAGAAATAAAAGAATGGGTTGAACCGGTATCAAATAAAGTATAAACTTCTTTAGAGTTTATAATAAGCTTACCCGTGATGACCTCATTCGGGTTCCTTGCTCTCTGGGAGTTCACAACAAACGCTCTCCCTTGCACAACCGGTTTTGACTTTTCTGGGACGGCTTTTGGTGCCTCCATCCTAGCTGAATTTGTCTTCGGTAAACGACAAAATCGGGCTAAATGACCTTCTCTTCCACAATTATAACATGCTTTGGACGGCATCGCGCAGTTTGGACTGATGTGCCCCTCCCCTCCGCATTTGAAACATATGATAGGTGGTCGTTCTCCTTCCTTAACGACAGGTGCTGGTGCTGACGTCTTTCCATCATTGTTGAATCTCCTCTTCTTGAAATGTCCATTCTTATTGTTTTGGCCCTGATTACCACCGAAGTGGTTACCATTTCTGGCCTGTTGATTCCCTCCACGCTTGTTGTCACCGCTTCGATGACTGCTCTCACTGGTATTATCATTTTGCCGGCTGCTCTCTTTTGGTTGCGTTGTCTCGTTATCGCGCTCCACCAACTGAGCCCTATTCACAACATCTGAATACAAACACAGTTTATGAGAAACAAGATGTTGACGTATCTCCGGCTTCAAACCTCTTAAAAACATCCGCGTCATTCTTTCTTCATTATCCACCAGGTGGGACGCAAACCGGGATAACTCCGCAAATTTTGCCTCGTACTGCGACACGGTCATATTATTCTGCTCCAATTTGATGAACTCCACCTCCTTCATGTGACGAATACTTTCGGGAAAGTATTTGTCGTTAAACAGCTCTTGAAACTTCTCCCAGGACATCTTCAGTGCGGCAGGTTGAGTACGCTTTATCGATTCCCACCAGTAATCTGCCTCTCCTCGCAACATAAAGGCGGCAAAGGGAACCTTTTGCTCCTCGGAGCAACCCAAGACATCAAATATCTTGGTGATCTGCTTTATCCATGTTTCAGCTACAAGTGGTTTGGGTTCTCCCTTAAACTCCGGTGGTCCCAGCTCCTTAAACTGTTTAGCGGTGACCGCCTGAGAGTTTCCAGTATTTCCACCTACGTTGTGGACAGGAGCCGCTTTCACCTGTTGTTGCATGAATTGCATAAAGCCTCTGAACATTTGATCATTCATCATTTGGTCAGTGTTGTTATTTGCATGAGGATTGACACCTTCCTGATGCACATTATCATGATTATTGATGTGTGGTGAATCAACAGTCGTCTGTGCTCCATTGCTATTCTCAACATTCTCAGATGCCATTTTCAGATACTGCCACAAAATAAAAATTAATTGATATGTCATATATTATCCTTATATTATGACCGACCAATTAAATACCATGCAAATAAACTTAGGTATGCCATACTAGCGAAGGAATTCCCCGTCTCTCCCCTCCTAGTTCTATTCTCACATCTTAGCCAGGGATCATATCCCTAAGCTCTGATACCAACTGTGACGCCCCCAAAATTAGGTATACATCACCCATCTTGAGTCGTCAGATACATAGTACATAATACAAATACAACTTAATAATACAACTGTCGTGTACAATACGACAAAACATAAACTGTGAGTTTGAATACAAATATTATCTTCTAGAGAGTATTCATACTCAAAAGGAGTCCTCATTACATTTATTAACACACCATTACATAGAATAGTGAGGACTACTAACTAATACTATCATTCGGACCATCACTCCGTACCCCGATTTGTCCCAGCTACGTTCTCATTTCCTGAAGAGAACAGTGAAAGAAAGGGTGAGCTCAACTAGCCCAGTAAGAAATATTATGACTAAGATAATCCACAATAAAATCTATACCAATATTTCGGTATAATGATATTGAAAAAATAACATTTCTTAAGCTTATAAACAATTTATTTAAATTGTTTACACTTTACTAATTAATGCATTTAATCATCATAAAATGCCAACTCTTACAATTTCATCATCAATAACCAAAACCCTCATCAAAAATCTGCATATACCTCATATAGGATTCTCAAGCCATAAAATCCTATTTTCCAATTTTCTTTCTTCACAAAACATATTTAATTCATTTACTCATAACTAGACCATTTTCATGAAAAATATCAAATCAGTTCCAAAAATATTTCTTTTCTGGGATTTAGCATAATATAGTCCCATAGTGAACATATATTTTTCTCAGAATTTTTAAAAGTCATTTACTATTTTTCATATGGCCAAAACAGCCGAATATTTAGACATTTATCAAAAATTGTACTTTTATCTAAAAATTCTAAAATTCACAGAGTATACTCCTATCATATACATGTACTCCCAATAAAAATTTCATCAATTTTGGAGTTAACCACAAGGAATTATAAGCGGTTACTTTTAAAATAGTCTTTTCCCGTAAAATTCATAACTCTTAATCTATACATCCAAAAATCACCATTTTTGGACACAATCAAGAAAACTCATCAAAATATCATTTCAAATTTTTCCAGAATTTTTGAAGGTCAGAAAAATTACGAAATTAAAAATCATAACAACCCTTAAAATCCCTTAATATCCCTTACAATCCCTTACTATCCCTTACCTCAAAAGAGCAGTACTTCTGATCGGTATAAGGCTGAAGGAAACTTGCACTGATGAATAGAAACTCACAGAGTATCTAAATACTCACAAGATACACTCAATAATCTAGAGAGAGAAAGAGAGAAAGCTTATGTTTCTGGTGTGATTTTCAATTCTAACTTAGCCCTCTATTTATAGGAAAATTTTGGTAGGTTTGACCTGCAACCTGATGGCTTTACCTGCTACTATTCCCACCCACCACATTTGAAATATAATTCAGCACATTTATTCACCAACCACAAGTGGGGCCCACCAATTCTAGAATTTTCCACCAAAATGATAAACTCCGAAAATTCAACAATTTCTGAACCAGTCATCTTGTAAAATTCATAATAAATCATACGTTCATTTTTAACGGTTCAAAATTTGTGAACATATACTCAACTTATATATGTATAACATATCCAAAAATTACCACGATCCAACGGTCGGATTACAAATTATAACCCCCGCAAAATATCTCAAAAATCCTGATTTTTAATACCTCCATTCCGACAAAAATACTGATAAAAACCTCAACATTAACTCCTTCATTTTAACCACAAAAATATATCCCTCATTTATATCCACATAAAATAAATATTTTCTTATCATATAAATCAATAATTAATTATTCACAAATAATATTACAGAATCACATTTATGACAATCAGGCCGTTCCCAGGAAAGAGGGGGCTTTCCAATAAGGATTTCTCCTTACTAGCGCGCAATTAGATGACCAAACCTCTCCTTAGACAGAACTTTCTAGACATTGCCAATAATGCTATCTAATAATACTATTCAAATAATATGAATTATTGATCTGATAATGGAAAATACTGTGCAGCAACAATTATTGAACAACAATAATATAAAATTTCAACGTAGCAATTATTGAATCAATAAAATAAAATATTGAACAGTAATTACTGTAACAATTATTGAGTAGTGCCTTCTTACGTAAGAATCAATAATTTCAAAAATACTATGCAATACCATGTGCTACTGTGCAATAACGCGTATTACTGTATTTTAACCACCGGGTATTTCAACAGTGTTAACGATAACAACTACGCCGTTATTTGTAAAAACTCAAATTTGTCGTTTTTCTTCACCCGACAGTTATTCGTTATGGGGCCCACAAATAGCTGCGCCGTCGTACGAATATTCTCCGACAGAAAGAATATTCCACGACCAAACGAATATTCCCCGACAACAATGATTATTTTATAACCACTTGCTTATTTTGAAAAAAAATTCATATTTCACCTATAACTTTAAACTTTTATCAATTTAACCATTTACTGAATAGTAATTATAAGAAAAATTGAATACTTTTATTTCATAAAATTCGGGGTCTTACATATATATATATATATATATATATATATATATATATATTATATATATATATGGTCCGGATCTTAAGCTTACTCCTTATCTAACATACTTTGCATACCCCCTTTTAGCGACGGATCGGGCTACGATTCGGTCCGTCGCTATATATAGAACAGTCGTTTTAGCTTTTAGCGACAGACAATATATAACGACGGACCGAACCTATAGCGACGGATCAAATCGTCGCCCGGTCCGTCGCTAAAAGGGTATGCAAGGTATGTTAGATAAGAAGTAAGCTTAAGATCCGGACCGTATATAGATATATGTGTGTGTGTGTGTGTGTGTGTGTGTGTGTGTGTGTGAATCCAACCTTAATACATAGTAATTTTTAATTTTCTGAAATCAAGTAAAGATTTTTTCTAATTCAAAACTGACGTCACTTATTTAAATTTTGGAATTATGAAAATCTTTTAATCTAATTAAAAAAAATAAATAATTTACAATATTTGTACATGTAATGCCAAAACAAAAAATTGTAAAGAAAGAGCATGGATTCACTGAAAAACTATGAAAAATTAAAATGAATTTGAAATTATGAAAATCTTTTAATCTAATTATAAAAATTTACAATATTTGTATATGTAATGAGGAAACAAATCAAAATAAAAATTGTAAAGCAAGAGTTTAAGTGAAAAAGTTCTGAAATATGATATGGTCTCGGCGGGGCTCGAACCCGCGACCTTCGGCTCATAAGACCAACGCTCTAACCAACTGAGCTACGGGACCAGTAATACTCTTTTCCGTAAATATCGTAATATAATTTAATAACGTCTTCTGAAAATTATAATTCTATTCGTTTTAAATATAAATTCGAAGACGTTATTAAAATCTTAAAATCTTTTCTGAAAATTTAAATATAATCAAATTTAACCTTTTCATTTACTGGATATTAAGATTTTAATTAGACATGGTTAAAATTTAAATATAAATTTCTCAATAATTTCTTAGAAATAAATTTTTAACCTTTTCATTTAATGTTAAAAGGAAATCATCCAAAAAATTATGTCAAGTATCTTCCATGTTAACTTCATTATTTAAAAGGAGGAAAATAGCTAGCAAAAAGTTTGATATTTTCATTGGATTAATTTCAACCGGTGCAGGTCATATAGTCTAGTTAAGGTCAGGGGTAGATCCAAAAAAAATATTCTCATATGGATTTTAACTAATTTTTTTGTTAAATTTAAATAAAAAAAATTTGAACTAATCATAATAATATTTATAAATTACAATATATATTCATAATTCAAACTAAAAAATAAATTTCAAATAAAAAATATTCAGATACAATTTAAAATTTTATTTCGCTTACTTGTCATAATTCAATCTGAATGATTCCCCAAATGCTCAAAGTCTCAAATTAAATTTATTTTCTTTATTCAAACAAAATCATGAATTAATTTCAAAGCATTAACCAGTTTTGGTATCTTTTTATAAGTTTTAAATAAACTTTACTTGAAATAAGATAAACAAATCATTCAAAATTTATACTCAGAATACCAAAAATTATAATCATAAAGTAAGGTAATTATAACAACTAGAAATGAGGGGTTGCTAAAGGCTCATAATAATTTTTCATTTTTCAATTCCTATTATAAAATAAAGCAAAATTATTGTAAGCTATCATAATAAAAGACAAAAACTACTCAACCAAAATAATCACATTTTTAATTGAAGATCAAACAACTCAAAAACAAAAACCCATTTAGATCAAAAAAACAATAACTACACTAAACCAAATCAATAAAAAAAAAAAAACTTAAATCAAACAATTCCTCACAGTTTACACGTTGGTACTGTGTATATTTCTAATATTTCACTAAGCTTGAAAACTAAGAAAAGTTCTGTACTTGTATTTAGAATTAGTTTATGATTTTTTTTTGCCCCCTTCAAGTTTAACTCTTCTATTAATCTATAGCTGTCTACTTTGTCCCTTAAATAGATGTCACGTATGTGATGTTAGGTGATATTGTATTGTGCTCACAATTATTACATTAAATTGGTCAATATTAATACAATTTATTTAATTAATCATATTAAAATTTTCAACATTAACACCAATTTCTTTATTAGATGTGTTAAAAATGTATTGATTGTTTAACTCATTTGATACATACATTGTTTATACGGTTAACATGATACTAAACATTTTGCTTATTTAGTAATTAATAACACAATTATTTAATGCAACAAGATATATTTAAGAAAATACAATATGATATAAGTCACAGAGATGTATACATTTATTTAATTTAACAAAATATAGTGTCATTTTATATTTATATCATAATTATGTGAATATATTCTGATTAATACATCGTATTAAATGTAGAGAGAGAGAGAGAGAGAAAGAACCATTTTATTAAATTTTATTGAGTACTGAGATGGGTTATTTATAATAAAACGTAATAAAGATAATTATGAAATATTAATTAACAGGGACAGTTTGGTCCATTAAACTTATATGAGAGCAATAGTCCAGTTTCATATGACTATAAAATATAATAGTATATAGTACAATATATTTCGATCTCAATAGCAATGTTTGTAATATAAATAAATTACTTTTAAACAAATAAATGGTCAAGAATATTTCTAGCCACATTTTTTTCGAGGTATTTGTGCTTAACGAGTTGATACTTTCAAATTAATGACTCAAATATAAATTTATGTGCTTGTTTGATAAAGTTATAAAACAAGATGAAATACTTGTTAGTGTTACTTAAAATCGAAATCGATCGGGCTGCCGGTTCAACTGGTTAAAATCGAAATCGATCGGTACTTCGGTTCGATTTGAACCAATAAATTAGTTTTGGTCAAAAATTAGTTAACCCGATTGATCCATCGGTCGAACTAACCACCGGAAAAACCGGTTAATTGACCCAATGAAATGATTTTATTTTTTTTGAGTACTAATTTTTTTTAATATTAAAAATTAATCACTTTTAGTAATATTATAACTCAACTTTATTATGTTTTAGTTTTTTTTTTTATTAATTACTAATAATATATATATTTTTATATATTAATGATGTCACTGTGTCAATAACAGTTCGATCACTGGTTAGACCAGTGACTCATCCACTCGGTACCTTTTTCCGGTTCGATGACCGGTCTGAGTTTGAAAATCTCGCATAAAACTGAAATGAGTTTAACAAACAATTTTCAAAAGCAATTTGTGTAAATATTTAAGGTTAAATAATTTTGTATCTTATTAAATGCTCTAACACAAAAATTTCTGAATAAAAAAAAGTATTTTTAGTCCACCTCACAACTCCCATACCTAATATACATTATTGTTAGTAGGTTGACAATATCTTTTTAGCTAACCTCTCAAGCATGAATTTTATATATATATATATATATATATATATATATATATATATATATATATATATATATTTCAGAATATATTTAATTAATAGAAAAAATCCTATGAATATATAGATGCCTCTAGTATATATTACAAAATCTTTGACAATTAAAATGACAAAACAGGTGGTGGAGAATGTATGGGCCAGGCCTTGTTGAAGACAAAAGTTTTGTTTTGTTTCCAGTAAGTTATAGGTTGTTGGTTTGTTGTGGTTCAGGCTAGTGGGCCCATTAAGAAAGGCAAATCCATTGGCCCTAACATAAGAAAGATTTGATGATGTGATGATATTTCAGTCATATTCATTTCCAATCTATTGCTTCTGTAATAATCTACAAATTTTTATTTATTTATTTAATTTGAGTTTGCATAATTGGAAACCCTTTTTGTTTCATTACAAAAGTTTGTTAGATCTGTTTGCTAAATAAATACCCCTTTCATTTCAAAATTAGCGATACAATTTGACTTTTGAGATCAAACAAATTTTACAATTAATAGTTTCTGTTACAGACTATACAGTTATAATAATAATTGTATCTGCTAAAATTAAATAAATTCACATCAATTTGAAATTTAATATTCCGTCATTTGTTCTCAAAAGTCAAGTTGTACCTCTAGTTCTTAATTAAAATCAGAGCAAAATGATTTTTTTTATTTTGTTTCAAAATAAATTAATAAAATGAAATTTGGAAAAAGAAACTGCTTGACTGTTGGGGGAAAAATCATTAAGCCTAAACACTACTTTAGACAATGTTAAGAAAACATGGATTTTTTTTAAAATAAATTAATTTGTTGTATTTTTGTTTTTATAAACGTCAGTAAGTAATTAGAAAATTAGAAAGAGAATACCTCATTATTTTCTAAATGTTATAGTGATTTATGACATAAGAAGATATTTATTATTATTATTATTATTATTATTATTATTATTATTAGTATTATTAGTATTATTATTATTGTTGTTGTTTAATGCATTAAACACAAAATTCTTATATTTTGGAACGTAGCATATTTGTTTTCAAACGATACAAAAAATGGCTTCAAAATTGTTACTCCATCCGTTTCAAAATTAGAGATACAATTTAATTTTTGAGGTCAAATAACGATATATTAAACTTTAAATTGATGTAAATTTATTTAATTTTAATTGATACAATTATTATAATTGTATAGTCTATAACAAAAATTTTAATCACAAAATTTATTTTATTTTAAACTTTTATGAGTCGTACGAATTTTAAAGTTAAATATATCATTGTTTGATGTCAAAAGTCAAATTGTATCTTTAATTTTATAGAATATTTTTGGGACGAAAATATATTAAATGATGTAATTCCTGTGAATATTATCTAAATGAAAGAATATTATAGTATATCCAACAACAAAAATTATTATTTCAGTTATGTAAATAATGACTAAATAAAAGTTGCTTTAAATGTAGGAGATGTGTGGTATATATCTACGATATATTTTTTTTTGATAGGAGAATTAATTACTCCATAAAAAACTTTCCTTTCATCGTGTTGAAGATGGATGAAATTAAGGGAAGGAAAAGGATAGAAAAAAATAAAAATAAATCCTACTCTATTATTATAATATTTTATCCATCCTCAACTGAATTGAGGGGGTGTTTGATAAAAACTGAATGAATCTGAATCTGAATAAAAAAAATTGTTTGATAATTAATATGTCTGAAATATCTGAATGACATAATTTTATTATTTTACCCCTATGGAAAAATTCAAAGTTGTTGTAAATTTATTTAATATTACTTAATATAATAGTTAACATTTTTTTTAATTTTATTTTATTTTATTCAGCTGCTCATTCAGCCAAACGCATTTAATGGCTAACCGATTCACTTAATGGCTGACCGATTCAGCCATTCAACCATTCAGATATATTCAGTTCTAAATAATATCTTAAATTGACTTCAAAAAGTCAATAATAATCCTATATGTTAGGATTTGAATTTGGGACTGAAGACGTATTTTTTTATTTAAAATTGAGGGGTAATTATTAATTGATCCAAATAATGTACTACATAATGAATCAAGTCCAACAAATCATACTCCCTAAATTTCAATCTATAGCATTAATATTGAATTCTTAAAATATTTTTAAATTCAAAGTTAATAGAAATTAATTTAATTTTAAATAATACTCGTACTACAAAATTAATTATTTTAAAAATTAAACGAATAACATTAATTTTATGTATTTACTTAAAAAAGTCAAACAAACTTATCCATGGATAATATTTAACTTTTTGGTATTAATGCATGGTGTAACAGTTAAGGAATGGACCCATTGTTCGTCTAATAGCTTTAAAAGGCCAACAATGGATACCCTCATACCCTCAAAGGAATTAAGGCAATAAACAGGCTGAGGCAATACATTGCCTATTGGCATTTTGATCCTTTTGAAAAGAGAGAAAATATTGAGAAACACACAGTACACTTACTGTGTGTGTTATATCTGTGGTGTAGAGAGAGAGAAACAGAGAGTTCTTGAGAGTCGGTCTAGGAACAAAAATAGGAGTGGAGCGAGGATTTGGGCGAGAGATTAGTGAGAGAGAGACAGAAATTAAGTATTAGTATTCAAATAGTTGCTCTAGATTTGCATGTAAGTTTGAAATTTGAATTGGGTTCTTTTCTTTTATGTAATTAGTGATCTGATCTGTCTCTCAGACAGCTCAAACAAACTGGTTTTTGAGAAAAATCCGAAGCTCTCAGATTCTTACTTTTCTCTCCCTATATATATATATATATACACACACACACATATTTTATATTTACAATCTTTGCTGAATTATGGGGTGTTCTTGTTTCCATATAAGTTGCCGATCTTGGCTCCATGAGCTACGAGATTTTATGTAATCTATTGATGGAGATTTGTTTTGTTTGACTAAGGTTCTTTTTGATTTATTTCCATCTTGGTAATCCCCCAAGCCCCTCAAATTTTATTTTGTTAGATTTTGAGTACTTGCATTGTGATTTTGACCATCATAATATATAATAGCAATTTGGGTTCTGGTTTCAAAATCTCTATTTAATTTGTAATTAGATGGCTGATAATAAGAATGGCTCAAGAAGAACAAATCCAGAGGTACAGTAATAGTAGTAGCGGCGGTTGCGGTGGTGGTGGAGACGGTGGTACTGCTGGTGGTGGTGGTGGTGGGTGTAGTAGTAGTAGATCTTCAAAAAAGTTGAAGCAAAAAAAAGTCCCACAAAGAGGGCTTGGTGTTGCTCAGCTTGAAAAGATTAGATTGGAGGAACAACAAAAGAAAGATGCAGTTTTACAATCAGCTACTATTTTGTCACCCAACTCGATTATTTCACCCAGTAACTCTTGTTCTTCATTAGCTGTTCAATGTACCAGTTTTAGGCCTAACCCTTCCCCATCTATACCTCCCGCATCGCCAACTGGTCTTCCTTCGCCCAATTCAATATTTCGATCACCGCCCTTAATTCCGAACATTGATATTATGCGTCCAAATTCGGTTCCAAACAATGTGGGTGGCAGTGAAATGGGGTGGCAGGCCATTCCAAGTTCAGGGAGTGGTAATTGGTCTAAATTATGGAATAGTGAATACAATCCTGAAGGGGAGAATCATAAGTTGGATCATCATGGATCTTTCATTCGTTCGAATGTAAATTTGCCTTATGAATCCAACACCCCCATTTGGCCTCTGCCTGGTATTATGCAAAGATCACTACAATTTCAGGAACCTTGTCCTTCATCCATGGTCAGCCATGTTATTTTTAATTTTTTTTTCTTCTAGTTTTTATGGGATTTGTGGTTCTTTTGTTGTGACTAAGATGAAATTGTGTGATATTGTTGTAGGTGAATGTTCCATCAGGTACTTCATCATCATCTCTAATGAATTTTAGGATAGAGCCCCCTTCAAACCAAAGTTATCGTGGCAACAACTACACACCTTTGTGGCCTGAGGAAGAGAGGGTAACCTTCCCTTGCTCTCATTCTCTTGTTTAATTACTACTATACTTGTATAAATTGGATATTTTTCCCGCTTTGAATTGACTAGAAATTCTTGTATCTGTTAAGAACAGATATCTGACCCTTGTGTTTACTGTGTTAGCATACATAGATTTGTTATATAATATCATTATATATGGAATTGTAGGTTTAGTTTTACTTTATCAAATGGAGACGCTTAAAAGTCTGAAATTATGTATGATAGATAACTCGTAATTTGTTCTCTCTTGAATGATACTGTTGTGTTTGGTAGCATGAATCTACACTTAGAAAAAGGAACCGAAAATTCATCAGTAATTCCATTATTGTCCTTTGTTTGAAGAATTGAGCTCTAGTTTTTGATTCCTATGCATGGATGACATGCTTCTGGATGCAGTATATAGAATTGCTGAAGCTAGAGTTGTAAAATGTTGGATACATTTCGGTTCTCTTAAATATAAAAAAATAAAATTTGTTTTACTATGGTGAATTTGTTATGATGTTGTACAGATGGTTGGCATGAAGAGGTCATATCCCTTCTCTATAGATGATGCACCAGTCCCCTCTTTCAACTGCAGATTTCCTCCAGCATATGTTTCTACCATCCCTAGAATAGATGAATCAGCTTCGTTTAGCAATGATGGTACTTTTAATATTGAACCAGTAAACACCATTTTTAGGTAAGCTTTGTTTGATCTATGAATCTCCCTTTAGGAATAAGAATGGAATTGCTGTATGGTGACATTATGGTTTTGCACCCCTTTTCAGAGAAGGCCCTTCAAGCTCAAGTGGTTTGTCCGAGCTCAATAAGAAGAAATTGATCAAAGAAAATGGAGGTTTCAATGGAGATTTTCTCACACTGGCGCCTCCAAAACCAAAGCACACTTCATCATATCTAAGCCTCCATAGTCAAGAAATTCCTGACTTTGATGCTCTACCGTACCAGGTGAGACTAAGCATTAAGCAACAATGCATATTGCCCTTTGCTGTTTCCTGATGCTTATTTCGTATACTTTCATAGTTATTTGAACCGCTTTGATGTCTTGATTCCATTTAAGTGGAACCATCATTGAATTTGTTATATTTCAGGGAACCACTGATGATCCAGTTCACTGGCCAGGACCGAGCCGGTCAATACAACAACCCTTCTTTAGCTTCTTGCCATCAGCAAATACAAAAAATGGTCAATCAGCAGGCACTATAAGCAACAGCAACGGGGAAGTAGTGGAAAGCGTTGACCTCAATTTGAAGTTGTAAAGGCTAGCCCATTTCATATGCACTGCTCAGCTCAGCTCAGCTCTTTCTCTGTAAGAGAAAATTACCCGGATTTATTTTCTTTCTTGTTAGTAATTTCTTATTTTGATGTTTTATAGGTTAATGTGAGATGAATATCTAGTTAAAGCTCGAGAGTGTAAAGGAACCCCAAATATTGGTCATATGAGATTGGGGAGAGGATAAATTCAGATGCACAAGTTCTTTTTTGGGTTTTATTATAATTTAGATGAAACAAATATTTGGTTGTTTTGCTCTTTTTGTAAGCATTAATATTGATTTTGTGGTGAATGAGTCAAGTACCCTCCATTGTTAAACAAACCTTTGCATGTGGATTTTTGTGGGGGATCTGCTTGTGTTTTGCTTTGGTGGGGTCAGGAAATCTGAATTTCATTATGGTTGTAGATTGGTGATGAGAGCTTATGGTACACACAGAGGGAGTGAACTGATTGAGAGTGGAAAAGATGACCTCTTTATTTGTTTATTGTATATCTTGCATAGCTTAAAATGTAAGAACTCAACACTCTTGAGACAACAAACCCTTGGCCCAATGGTTATCCCCACCCCTTGTGTGCTAAGAGGGCAAAGTAGTAGAGGCGAGCATAGTACAGTTTGAAGTTCAAACCGCACTCGAAACAGTTTAAGTGCGGTTTGACAAATTCAAAACCGCACACGAAACCGCTTGTGATTGGTGCGGTGCGATTTTAAACTGGTGCGGTTTCGATTTTAAAACTAATTGAAACAATAAAAAGGTCTAAGCCTTCAATAGATTTTAACACAGAGCTCACATCGAGCAATTAATTTAGTGACAGAGTCGGCAATAAGAATTATATCAAGCATAGAAACAAAGTTCCTTCTGCCAAACATGTCAAATTCACCATCAAATCATAGAACAGTGAGACACATAAAATAATTTTAGTTTATAATAAAGGAATGGTGCTTTAAAACTAAAACATACGCTATATATAACAACGGAGACCATATATTCGATAACAAGCAAGAAGGTTTATCTAGTTCTCCAAAAATTAAAAGTATATACTGGAGAAAGAATGAAATTCTATCTTATATATTACAGGGAGGACTTATAAAATATAATTCTAACTGTATCTAATTTGAAAAAATCTATTAGAGTATTACTACTATAGCATAGACATTAACTAATGCATCAAGTGTTCGAACCAACGAATTTGGCCACTCAGCTATAATCCCCTCCAATAACTCATCAAACAAATTTGAAATTTCAAAACTCAAATGCTTAATTTTTGACTCTATAAAATTTAACCATCTTCTTTCAATTGGTGAAAAAATGACAATGCAAGACTGGGGTTTTCTCTGAGCGTGTTCAAGTGAAAAGTAACTTTAGAATTTACTAGAGATAATACAAACATATACACATATGGTGCGATTTTGGTTAGTAATCAAACTGGAACCGTAAATTTAGTTATTCAACCCACCTAAAACCACCATACGCCGGAACCGTTGATGCGATTTTAATTGGTGTGATTCGTGCAGTTTTTAGTGCAATTTCGGTTTCAATTTGATTACTTGCTCAGCCCTACAAAGTAGTATGTGAGTTTAAAATCGGTCTTAAGTTAGCTTTAAAAAAAAGTTCAATAAGATTGGATGATCATTTATCAAAACAATCCTAACTTGGATATTGACAATTTTTTTTATGAGTCCGAAAAATTTACGACGAATTACATTTTCAAAACTTATCAATATATAACTGACAATTGATAAAAATTATAGGAGGATCTCACTTATTATACATCTCTCTAATACGTATTCACATGCATACACCTTCACAATATATATCATTTTTTTTTATTTTTTACAGACTTGACTTCTTGTGAAAAACATGTTATGTTTTTCTTTATTTTAATTTTTTATAATATAAATTTGATGCTTGCTCTCTAAAATAGAAAATGGATTCGATACAATCATCTGGCTCCTCTCAAATCTGTAGATTTTAGATTTCTGCCAGCTAATTGTATGAGAGATGGATTAGTCATTAGATTAGAAGAAAAGCTTGTCCTGTCCTGCCAATGTAGCATGTACAAGAAATCTATATGCTACAAAACCAATATTGAAGGGTGATATAGAAACGATATTTATATGTCCATTATTTTATGTCTAAATTAAATTGTGATTTACGTAAAAGTATAAATAATAAATATAACAATAATGTGCTGACCCCTTAGTTACTCTCTCTAATTATATGTATCCACATAAGCCAATACTTAATACCGATATAAAATTTATCATTATATAACTTACGGATATTTAATATCGATATAAAATTTATCGGAATAAACAGTTTTAAAATCTTTATTTCCCTTCCTTCCCCAAGTTCCATTCGAAATACACGAAGAGTTAGAAGGTTACACGATAGAAAAATTCAAATAATAATCCTTTCAAACAAATAACACATTTCAAATCAGGATGAAGGTCAATAGAATTAGTTGGTGGATAATTACATACAAATTTAAAAAAAATTATCATCTTCAATCAAAACAATAACAAATAATTCTCGAACGAGACTAAGATTTCACAAGAGATGATAATGAAATTATCTGCGTTCAAGTCTCAAACGCAATACACCAAAATTAATACAGTGCATTTAAAAGTTCAAACGCTACTGCTGCAAACCCCAATAGCCGAATAATTATTAGTCACGTGGCTTACGGTCGAACCCTCTTCTAATAATATTAAAAAAATTAATTATTTTTTATGAAACAAACTTTGTGGAACATGTGTAATTAATAGTTCTAAAATCTACTAATTAATATTAATTATTAGACTAAAAAAACTCAAGTATAGTCGCATATACATTTCTTGTACATGCTACATTGGCAGGGGGGCAAGCTCAGAGAAATCTGGAATAATGGCACAATGCAGAAGCTCAAAAAAGACAACCAATCAGAAACATACTACCATGAATCATGGATGATAATAAAACACACAGATGATGCCATAGCTTTTCTAGTGTATCTAGAAAAATTGCCATGTCTGTAGCAGCTCAAATGATTTTTTTTGTCTCACTCAAAAATGTACACTAGAATGAAAGAGTAGTAGTATGTGTAATAACAGAGATTAACGCCGTCTCTGGAATAATTATGACCAACCATAAACATAGTCGAGAACATAAACCAGTGCCAAGGAGAAAGGGTAGAGCAGGAAAGCAATTGAAGTTGTCCAAAGAGGGAAGGTGGTGCGGAGGCTGCCAAGTGCACCCATCACAAAGCAAACAATTAGGATAACCAGAACTTCGGCAGAAAAGTCCCAAACCAACCCTCTGACATAAACAAGGGCTAAGAAGACTGATAGACACAGAATATTGTTCATAGTTACCGCTCCATACAACTGCAGAAAAGTGATCACAAAAATGATTTTTTTTGTTAGCAGTTGGGCAACAATGTCATGTTCCCATGGTGAAAAATCCGTGAATAAACTCAAGTTCTGGAATTATATTGAATGATAGTAGCATATGAAATTATGCACCATTTACATCTAACAGTTGGCCTCTTAACTCCTTGTCAAAGAGGCAAGTTCTCATACCAATAATTTCACAAAGCCAAAACATACACTAATGGAACTAGTAGAATTGCTTTTAAATTATTAGTGAATAATATTTTAAATAACTTTTACGGAGAAATTCTAAAGAAACTATCTTACAGAAAACCTTCTTTCATTGAGCGTTAGTGGCAGGATTTTAAGGCACACTGAAAACCCATTTATATAATAATTTTTTGACACATCATTAATGTAGTTAAAAGTAACATACAAATATATTAATGATATAAAGCTATTTTAAATAAATATGTTTCCAAAGCGGCTTAAAATACATGCCATGCCATAAACACTCGTCAAAAGAGGGTCAATTAAACCCAAAAAAAGGTGTAGCAAACATTATAAATATATACTCTGGAAATATATGAGAGAACCAAAAAGAAACAAACCTCAGAAAATGTCAAGGACGCAGATCTCAGCCTCTTACGGCTAGCAAAGATAATTGCTGACACTGCCTCACTAGAGTTGGTTGCCAGGGGCAGAGCAATGAATGAGATGAAGAAAGAAGGGATGCTTGTGGCACTAGAGAAATTATCAACAGCATCTACCAGAGGATCAGCGAACGAAGCTGCAATAACAG
The DNA here is from genome assembly GCA_016801055.1 of Panax notoginseng. Classification (NCBI taxonomy): domain Eukaryota; kingdom Viridiplantae; phylum Streptophyta; class Magnoliopsida; order Apiales; family Araliaceae; genus Panax; species Panax notoginseng. Next base: position 213,385,411 of record CM029012.1, read on the forward strand.
TCCCCAGTAACAACAGCAGTACAGCTTTTATGGTTGTCCACTTGGCATTTTCTACACCCTCAACAACCTCATCACTTTGGTCCCCTAAAAGATCATGTTCCCTCTTTGTATGCTGCCAATGCACTCAAAAATATCATAACTTAAGTAGTACAGAAAGCTCAAGTGTCATGATGATAAAATAACCACATACCTCGTGATAGCGAGTAAGGTACTTAAATGTTTCAGGACCAGCCTCAAGAGAAGCAACCTTTGAACTCCTTGCCTCATCAAGCCATTTTCCGATCCCATTGACGAACTCTTGGAAATCAACTTGAGTGTCAGAAGATTTGTCAAAATCTTTCATCACTTTGTCGACAGCATCATCTTCATCCAAATTTATCTCGTCAAACCGAATTCCTAGAATCAGGGCTCTTAATTCACCAGCTGAAAGGTATCCATCATTATTCTCATCAATTGCCTTGAAAAGCCTATCACAGTATCCTTGACAAAGTTAGTAAACACATAGTGAGGCTTGATAAAAAGAGAATGGGGATGCTCGATAAAAAGAGCAATAGAAAGTTTTATTGATAAACTAACTTGTCTAGAACTTCTACATTGGGTGTTCCCTGATCAGTAGAAAGCCTTCCAAGTGCCCTCATTTTTAGATGTTTTAGAATTCCGGATATTACATGCTTGTGCTTTGCATAAGCAAGCTTTCTCCTCTGAATCCAAGGCTGGAATACCTGTATAAGATTTTTCAGAGCAAAGTCAACGACAGTGAAAGAAAGAAATTGAGAAGATGACAAATATAGCAACAGAAGCCAACAATACTGCAAGGTACAACTCAGAATGACAGGTTGTGGTTCACAGAACAAGTATTCAGATGCTCAGATAAAAAAATTCAGCTGATCAGGACAATCACACTCTTTCTAAGGACATGCTAAGCATAAAAATATGCTCTGTAATCAAGCAACGATCAAGTTCCCTTGCAATAGAGAAGATTTTCTTTTTGCTAGAGAGGGTGCACTCAAAATCTAAGCGGAAGTTTTTAGATAGGAAACCTAAATTGATATTCAATTAGAAGTGATGAAACATGGGATACGTATGCATATTTTTCTAATTTTAAATAATTTGTGGATATGTTCTCTAACTTAATTGTTCTTTCTGAACTTCTTTATTGTTTGACTGTTACTTCTGAGAATACCTGAAACAGATTCCAAAAACAAAAGTACAAATGGCTTTGAATAAGGAAGTACTCCTTCCGTCCCTTAATATAAGTCGTTTTAGAAAAGTGTTTTTGTCTCTTAATATAAGTCGTTTGAGAATTTCAAGTAAGCATTAATTGCTTAGTTTCCAATATTACCCCAAGTATTAAATATAACTTTGGTTCTCTCACGATTCGTTGTCCAATAAATAACACCTTTTTTTTCAGTACAAGGACAATATAAACGATTAATATTATATTTAATGCTATACCATCATTTATTTAATATTTTGCACAACTCTAAAACAACTTATATTTAAGGGACGAAGGGAGTAGAATAAATTCCGCTATAGATTTCAAACAGAAGTTGCAAGTACATACATACAATTTATATATATATATATATATATATATATATATATATGATATATATATATGTATGTATATGTCTAGTTACCTGATAAAGGCAATATGAAATTAATAGTAAGACAGAGATAATAAGGGCAATCAAGACCACCAAATGTCTTCCAGATTTCGAAAGCAAAATTTGTGGATACTGTACAACGATGAATGGGATTACAGATATAGCCATTATCATTGCAGCATAGCTTGTCCAGATATCAGTACTAACACCAGAACCTGCAACAGTGGAGTAAACAATCATGGAAATCTCTGTAGCAAAACTGTAGGACAGCCAATCAAGATTTTGAATAGCCATATATGGAACCATAATGAAGACTCAAATTAGCAGTTGGGAGAAAATTAACACAAACAACCCATGCACACAATTTTTTTATCCATATCAGTAATTCTTAAATAAAATTTGAAAAACATATACCTGTTTTAAGATGCCGTGTTGGTAAGTTAAGAAATTAAATACTTGGTATCTTTATTTTAAATTTCACTTTAGGTGCTAAAGAATAACTAAAATTTTTTGAATAACTTTGCATGCCTTAAAATTCATCCCAATAGCACATTTTCTGAGAAGATACATAAATGGGCTGGAATTTGTAATGGCTTTGTGTTTCTATTGGTATTATTGGTTATAAGCATGCTAAAGCCACAATTAGATTTGAAAGTTTTGCAACTTGCCCGAGAAGTGATTTCACCAGGGCAACCAAAATGCTCAAACAACTACAGATCAGAAATTTTCTAAAATTGCAGGCAACTGAGTTTTTTTAGTCTTCCAGAAACTTCTGGACAACATAAAATTCAAGAATAAAATAATGACGACCAGATGTGTGAGGCCCTAAGTTTGACTCATGTCTTAACAATATTTGAATCTTGCACTTCCCATTAGGAGGATAGCTGGACACAATGCCCATATAAATCTTAATGAATTCTTAAGTCAAACCAGATGAAATATAGTTGCATTAGAAACAGATTAAATGCAGAAGATCTATGGAACGTATGATGTATTGGATGTCTGGTTGCTTCACACATCTCTGATAAGAATATTGTTGATTCTAGCTAGAGATGAGAGTCAAGTTCTTAATTTTTTCATGTGGATGGTAAATGCTTTTCTAATCCTTATTCTCTACTTTTAATGAATGCAACACAGTTGAAAGTTTTCATGTAGGTGTAATGATATTTCCAAATGATACTTCTAACCTTTTCAACTGAATAGATTATGTGTATGATCAGCTATATCAGGTAAGCTATGTTTACTGAAGTTATTCTTTAGGTGTCTACAACCAGGAACCAGTAAATTCAGAAACTAATCAGCGTAAGTTTGTGTATGGTTGTTTCTGGATAATATGAGGCAAGAAGACCAAAACTATGAAAAGAAGATACTAATGTCATCGATGTTCAATGAAACGCATAAAAGTTGAATAAGTATCTTTTCAGTAATCATAACTGGCAAATAAATAAAAGTTCAATTAAAGTCGTGCAACATGGTTTAGCAAGATTCAAGTGAAAGGCCAAACCAGTCAAGCTAAATCCTTGTGTATCTTTCCCATCTATAGCAACAGAGTTTTGTATGTCGCACTTGCCAACAACAACACATGTTCCCCATATCACTGTAAGAAGCATAACTGTGGAACCAGCTAGCAAGCCCATTCCAACTGAAACCTGACTTTGAGCAGTTTCTACACTTCCAGATAGTCCAGAAACTGAAAAAGTCATGATGTGGGTCAGATAGAATGTATAATTAATCATCAAAAATATCTGAAACAAGGTACTTGGGGGGTTAAGTACATAAAGCACCCCTCAGAAACATAAACTAGTACTTAGCACTGCTATATGATACAAACAGAGTGCTTCCGGAGCAGTAATCCTAGAAAGTATCACAAAAATATTTAGTTTTTCTCTGCAAAAAAGTATATACTATTGCATCTTGTTCAAATACGAAAACAAGATTTTAATGTTAACCACGGCTACTTGATATTATGTTTACACCAACACATTGGACCAAACTAAAAAAAATAATGAAAACACCTCAACACAACACAACTCATCAGTAAATCAAAATTCAGAAGCACCAAGAAAAAGGACCAAAAACAAAGAGGAAAACACAAAATGAAATAATTAAGACAAGATACTGTCCTTTTAGACATCTTAAGTCCACCAGCCAAACTGTTTTTTTCTTTTACATAGAGGGGTGGAACTATTTAGGGGGCAGCATAGACATCGGCAGCTAGCTGCCTATGCTAAATTTCTTTGTTAAATTTTTTTTTCCAAAATAGAGGTGAAAATATAATTTCAATAAATTTAAAAGCGCAGACTTACATAAGGATTAAACTTAAAAAAGGCAACAAGGAAACTACAACTTCCATGTATATGGCATCTCGATCCAAATAAATTTCTCTCCAAAATGGTTGATTCAATTTGTAAAGTTTTAACTCAAAATTTTAAGATGGGGTTTTTGGAACTTGATGATGAACTTAAAAATTAAATCGTAGATATGAAGAATGATCCTAAATTTTGTAATGCGAATGGAATTGGTTTACTCACTCAAAAGTTGGTTAGTCTCGCATTTATTTGTTGGTTGCAACCGTTACCGTGAAAAGAATTTTTTCAACGATAAATATTGTTATAAAAGTACACTTTTTAACCAAATGAGAGATAAATAGTAGAATGACTCTTTACTTACTTACATCAAATATGATGCATTTGAAAGTTGAAACCATTGATAGTGACACTATCATGGAATATTTCCATGGTATGGGTTTAACAAAAAAGTAGCATTATAATCTGTAGACAATATTATATTTAATATTTGAACACTTTGTGATTTGAGAGTTTACAATATTTAAGTTTTATTTAATTTACAAAAAAAAATTAATTAAAATCCATCCCTGTTATCTATAATTCCTGGTTCCGCCCCTGTTTACATGTACAAGTATTTGATGAGTCTAACTGAATTTTATTATCTCATGTGAACCTTTCTTCGAGTCAGTCTACTCTAAAACTGAATGCGAGTATCTTCATACAACATTTGTATTGGAATAATGTCAAGGGTCTCAAATTACATGATATTGAATATTTTATTGATAATTAGCATAGCCAATAACATGAAATCTATCGAACTAATATTATGGTGACACATCATTTTAGACACTTTTTAAGACAAAATTTGAGAACCCTAGCATCACCCTTTGTATTATTGTAGAGTTCTAAGTAGTTAAACAAGACAGGCTTGGTTTAATATTATCCTAAAGTCAAACTCAATCTCTCATGTTAAGAGAGCTTATCTCACCAGCAGAACTTAGAAGAGCTCTAAATGAGCCGAAAATAATAAGAACTCAAACTACCCTAATGCATTTTACAGCCAAAAATATAACCACTCCCCTTACCAACAACTAAGTCAATTATTGAAAGAAAAAAATAAACAAGATATTTTATTTTATTCCTCTTTACTTCATTTTTTTATTTACTTCACACAATTTTCCCTTTTGCTTATAATAATATTATTTGAAAACTTCTAAAGCAAAATGAACACCAAAACAGAAAGCATCAGTCTATAATCTCAAATGAAACAAAAACTAAACAGCAACAAGAATTGACTAGAACATAAAATTAATATATCACGTCTTGAAAACAGTTAGGCAATTAGAAAAACAGTTAGAAAAATTCAGATAAATTTATAAGAGATTCAGATCAAAACAGTTAGTCAAAACAAAAATTAGTTATTTACAGAGAATTTTCAACACCCAGATACTAACTCATGCTTTGATTCAAACACTGGTATATGATTCAAACAAATGAGATCGAAATGAAACGAGGTACCGAGAATGAGCATGGCATCGGGAAGAGCGCCGAGGACGGGAAGAAAGAGGCCGCCGACGATGCCAGGACCGAGAATTTCCAACAACAGCTCGCTTCCGCCGGAGAGATAAGTAGCAGCCAGGAACATGAGATAACCATAGACAAGGATGAGAAACAAGTTGCCGAATACAGTGGTCGTGCAAGGCAAGAAGCCGTAAGACTGCTCGCAAGCATCTTCAGATGCGGAAAACGGGTTGAGCCGGATCACCTGTTGGATCCGGAAATCATCGTGGACACCGTCGGATATGAGATCTGAGGAGGTTGACGATGTGTCGTTGGCGATAAGCCGGCCTGTGGTGTGAGTGGACAGAGAAAATAGGAGGGTGAGAGACAAAATAATGGTGAGAGAGGGTTTATCAGCCATAGTTGGACCTCAACGTGTTAGAAATTCAGTTAGCACTTGGCGTAGATATATATGGGACTACTGAGATGCAGATAAGGGTATCCTTGCAACAAATCTCAATTCACAGTTTAATGCTCCCTCCGTTCCGGAATAAAAAATTCTATAAACCAGATAAAAGTCTTATTACTATTTTGGGTTATCTTATATCTTCTTTTTTTTTAATAATTAAATTTTTATACATTTTTTCCTATTATGCTCGTAGCATTAAATATCTCATACTTTTCTTATTCTAATTCTCTCTCCATATTTAATAACATTATTATAGATAATTTTGCTATTTTATTTATCTTCTTAATATGCGTGAAAAGTCCACCAAGACTTTTATCCTAGGACGGAGGGAATACTATTTTAGGTATATTTAAATTAAAAAATTATTTATTTTAAATAAATTATATAATTAATAAGAATTTAAATATGAATAATTTTATTTTTTTAATATACGTAAAAAATCAACTATAAATTTTATTATGGAACAAATAAAGTATGTAATTAATTGCACTTTAATAATGTATATTAAATAATATCCAAATTTTTTTTTTAATCCATAATTTAATAATCTGAACGTCACGTATTGCTCCTTTAAAAATGATATCGTTTTTTTATGGTAAACTTTAAAAAAAAATAATTTCCTACTTTCGCTCTATAAATCTAGATAATATTGATGTCGTATATATTAAAATAAGTATTGATGGCATATTATATGAGACAATATTTTAGACCAAAAATTTAAAACTATCTTACACGATAAATGTAAAAAACTTAGCTGACTCTGATATAGTAAAGATAGAAGGAAAAAATGTTTGTATTGCTATTTGATTTGATCATTGTTAAACTCTTAAAGGTAATTTAGAATTTAGATACGTGAGAAATGAAAAAAGTCGTCCAATCGATATTGAATATTACATTTGCAGTCCGCAGTTTAGTTATGCGAATTGGTGATTTATCAAAACCGATATCGTTTGGATTATATCGTTAATAAACTCAGCATTTGAAGTTTAGTTATGTGGGCCTAAAACGATTTCGTCTTCAAGATTTAACAATTGTTGTACCTAGCGTATGCAAAATTAAATTACGGATTGGCGAGGTATATTTTAGACAATCACCATGTTTGCAATATTAAACTGCGAGTACCTACATATTAAACTACATATTTGAGGTCTTTATTACCGTTCGATCCACGGATAGACGACTAAGATTTGTTGTAAAGAAAAATTTATCTTTATAATGTTAGTTATGGATTAGTCTCTCTCTCTCTCTCTCTCTCTATATATATATATATATATATATATATATACTTACAAATAATTTAAACTATTTTTATCGTCCAATACAAAAATATACAGCCGATATTATAATTAAAATTACAACATCTGTTATTATTAATAGCGAATGACGTTGTTGTGATTTTAATATGAACTATTTATCTTTATAATTGACGCTAATAATGGTATTTATCTTATTACGATGCATAATAAATATTTGTTACCAATCATTCTCCAAAGTAGGAATACTTATTATAGTATACTTTTACAATTATTATATTATAGTATACTTTTACAATTAATTTTTAAAAAATAAATATGTGTTTTTAAAATTTTTGTCTCATATAATATGTCATTAATTAATACTTATTTTAATACATATGTCCCCAATATTATAGAGCATACGGAGGAAATAATATTGTTTTTGATATATAAGACAGTTATCGTAGGATAGTATTATCATTGCTTAGGATAAAGTAATTTTTATTAATTTTGAATAAACAAAAATTATGTGATACTAATAATAAGACAGAAGGTGGAACAACAGATTTAATTATGTTATTTAATTAAGGGAGGAAATGATTCAACTTCTCAATTATAAGTATTTTCATAAAAGGTTTTCTGTTTCCTAATCTCTTCTGATCCAAACTAACCCCACTAAGGATTTGTTTGTCCGAATAAATTGACATTTGGCGATTTCATTTTTGTTTTCTACTTTTTCATCCATAAATTTTATATTTTTGTCGGATCGGGTCGGGTCAGGTCCATATATCTTATAAGGTAGTAGTGGATTGTTAAGTAGTAGGGTTGAGTTAGTTGGAGATTCTATTTTATATTATCTGGAAATGGCAATGTGAGTGGGACATGCATTTTCCTTTTTTTTAGTGGTCTAAAGTTTACATTTGATTTTAATTTTAAATGTTAAAACTATAAATTGACTTAAAAAGTCAAATTTATATTCGTAATGATTAGTGTGTGTTCAAAATTAGAGATATATTTTTTTTAAAAACTAAATTTTTTAAATATTCTATGTAAATATAATACAAAATATTATCCATATTCTAGCTTACCCTTAAAAGCACTATAAGTAGGATCTGCTATTTTCAATAAAAAGTAATAATTCTCGGTGTATTTATGTGTTGCTTATTGTGGTTCAAAAGGAGTGGGCACAATTTGTTTGTTTGGGGACAAAAGGAATAAAGAAAAATGCTGCTAGGAATTTATGGATCCGGTTACTAACTTCATAGTTAGTTGTTTAATTGACCAATAAAATACTGACACGCGGAAAGATTGATCACCTCCCACCCTGCGTGTCGACACTGTATTGGTCAATTGATCAAAGTTAACTTCACGCTAACCACTCCCTTATTTATAGTACCGGCCCACAACGCTCAATTATCAGCATTTTCGTAAATCGGTAATGGTGCTAATAATACTTCAAAATTATTTTGTCTTTATTAATAGAATTGAGGCTCTATTTTTCATAAATAATTTAAAAAGTTAACAAATGATACTCGCTTTGTAAAACACATAGTTTTTTTTTAAAATATCCTAATTTATTACAATATTTTATCCCAAATTAAAGGAGAGGGGGGATTTATTGTGTTTAATTATTTTTCATTTATACGTTATTGCCTTGTGGAGCTGTGTTTATTAGATGGTAATTTTATTGTAAAACGGATGAAATATAATTATAATTTCATTTTCTTGCCATGTGCAAAATCTTGCAACTTCAACGTTTAGCATTATTAAAATATGTTTGAGAAGGCAGGTTTTCAGTTAGATTAATAAGCCAGATCTCACAGTATTATTATAGGAGAATATGATTAAATTATAGAAAGACAATTGATATAAAAGGATGTCACTTTCTTGAATTGTATACTATACTATTTGACTATAGGCGATTAAAGAAGAGTTGTTATTTTAACCAGATTTTCTTTTCTTTCTCTTACCGTAAAATTAACAAATAGTTCGTACTCGCTCTTTGATTTGAACTCGATCAAAATATAAATAATTTAAATATAAATAAATTTAAAATTTTGATAAATTATTCGAACCTCCTCAAATCGTTCAAAAGTTAAACTACTCGAGCTTGATTTGAGATCGTGCTCGACTCGATCGGTAGTTAAACGAGTCTCAATCAAACTTTATTTTATACTCATAAATTTTGTGAATCAAATCTGAGCAAATTAATACTCGATTCGATTCATTTACACCATTAATTTCAAGTAGAATATGTATAATGTATACATGCTATTTTATGACTTACCAGAGATGAAATTTAGATATATATGAACATATTTTAATTCTTTTAAATGGAATTCAAATTCTTCTTTTATTTTAGTATTTTGAACATAAGATTCAAAATTTGTACTCGTTTTTTGTTCCAAAATTAGAGATACAATTTTACTTTTGAGGTTGAACGACGAC
>CM029012.1:213395057-213451220 GCA_016801055.1 Panax notoginseng
CAATTTGATTACTTGCTCAGCCCTACAAAGTAGTATGTGAGTTTAAAATCGGTCTTAAGTTAGCTTTAAAAAAAAGTTCAATAAGATTGGATGATCATTTATCAAAACAATCCTAACTTGGATATTGACAATTTTTTTTATGAGTCCGAAAAATTTACGACGAATTACATTTTCAAAACTTATCAATATATAACTGACAATTGATAAAAATTATAGGAGGATCTCACTTATTATACATCTCTCTAATACGTATTCACATGCATACACCTTCACAATATATATCATTTTTTTTTATTTTTTACAGACTTGACTTCTTGTGAAAAACATGTTATGTTTTTCTTTATTTTAATTTTTTATAATATAAATTTGATGCTTGCTCTCTAAAATAGAAAATGGATTCGATACAATCATCTGGCTCCTCTCAAATCTGTAGATTTTAGATTTCTGCCAGCTAATTGTATGAGAGATGGATTAGTCATTAGATTAGAAGAAAAGCTTGTCCTGTCCTGCCAATGTAGCATGTACAAGAAATCTATATGCTACAAAACCAATATTGAAGGGTGATATAGAAACGATATTTATATGTCCATTATTTTATGTCTAAATTAAATTGTGATTTACGTAAAAGTATAAATAATAAATATAACAATAATGTGCTGACCCCTTAGTTACTCTCTCTAATTATATGTATCCACATAAGCCAATACTTAATACCGATATAAAATTTATCATTATATAACTTACGGATATTTAATATCGATATAAAATTTATCGGAATAAACAGTTTTAAAATCTTTATTTCCCTTCCTTCCCCAAGTTCCATTCGAAATACACGAAGAGTTAGAAGGTTACACGATAGAAAAATTCAAATAATAATCCTTTCAAACAAATAACACATTTCAAATCAGGATGAAGGTCAATAGAATTAGTTGGTGGATAATTACATACAAATTTTAAAAAAAATTATCATCTTCAATCAAAACAATAACAAATAATTCTCGAACGAGACTAAGATTTCACAAGAGATGATAATGAAATTATCTGCGTTCAAGTCTCAAACGCAATACACCAAAATTAATACAGTGCATTTAAAAGTTCAAACGCTACTGCTGCAAACCCCAATAGCCGAATAATTATTAGTCACGTGGCTTACGGTCGAACCCTCTTCTAATAATATTAAAAAAATTAATTATTTTTTATGAAACAAACTTTGTGGAACATGTGTAATTAATAGTTCTAAAATCTACTAATTAATATTAATTATTAGACTAAAAAAACTCAAGTATAGTCGCATATACATTTCTTGTACATGCTACATTGGCAGGGGGGCAAGCTCAGAGAAATCTGGAATAATGGCACAATGCAGAAGCTCAAAAAAGACAACCAATCAGAAACATACTACCATGAATCATGGATGATAATAAAACACACAGATGATGCCATAGCTTTTCTAGTGTATCTAGAAAAATTGCCATGTCTGTAGCAGCTCAAATGATTTTTTTTGTCTCACTCAAAAATGTACACTAGAATGAAAGAGTAGTAGTATGTGTAATAACAGAGATTAACGCCGTCTCTGGAATAATTATGACCAACCATAAACATAGTCGAGAACATAAACCAGTGCCAAGGAGAAAGGGTAGAGCAGGAAAGCAATTGAAGTTGTCCAAAGAGGGAAGGTGGTGCGGAGGCTGCCAAGTGCACCCATCACAAAGCAAACAATTAGGATAACCAGAACTTCGGCAGAAAAGTCCCAAACCAACCCTCTGACATAAACAAGGGCTAAGAAGACTGATAGACACAGAATATTGTTCATAGTTACCGCTCCATACAACTGCAGAAAAGTGATCACAAAAATGATTTTTTTTGTTAGCAGTTGGGCAACAATGTCATGTTCCCATGGTGAAAAATCCGTGAATAAACTCAAGTTCTGGAATTATATTGAATGATAGTAGCATATGAAATTATGCACCATTTACATCTAACAGTTGGCCTCTTAACTCCTTGTCAAAGAGGCAAGTTCTCATACCAATAATTTCACAAAGCCAAAACATACACTAATGGAACTAGTAGAATTGCTTTTAAATTATTAGTGAATAATATTTTAAATAACTTTTACGGAGAAATTCTAAAGAAACTATCTTACAGAAAACCTTCTTTCATTGAGCGTTAGTGGCAGGATTTTAAGGCACACTGAAAACCCATTTATATAATAATTTTTTGACACATCATTAATGTAGTTAAAAGTAACATACAAATATATTAATGATATAAAGCTATTTTAAATAAATATGTTTCCAAAGCGGCTTAAAATACATGCCATGCCATAAACACTCGTCAAAAGAGGGTCAATTAAACCCAAAAAAAGGTGTAGCAAACATTATAAATATATACTCTGGAAATATATGAGAGAACCAAAAAGAAACAAACCTCAGAAAATGTCAAGGACGCAGATCTCAGCCTCTTACGGCTAGCAAAGATAATTGCTGACACTGCCTCACTAGAGTTGGTTGCCAGGGGCAGAGCAATGAATGAGATGAAGAAAGAAGGGATGCTTGTGGCACTAGAGAAATTATCAACAGCATCTACCAGAGGATCAGCGAACGAAGCTGCAATAACAGTCCCCAGTAACAACAGCAGTACAGCTTTTATGGTTGTCCACTTGGCATTTTCTACACCCTCAACAACCTCATCACTTTGGTCCCCTAAAAGATCATGTTCCCTCTTTGTATGCTGCCAATGCACTCAAAAATATCATAACTTAAGTAGTACAGAAAGCTCAAGTGTCATGATGATAAAATAACCACATACCTCGTGATAGCGAGTAAGGTACTTAAATGTTTCAGGACCAGCCTCAAGAGAAGCAACCTTTGAACTCCTTGCCTCATCAAGCCATTTTCCGATCCCATTGACGAACTCTTGGAAATCAACTTGAGTGTCAGAAGATTTGTCAAAATCTTTCATCACTTTGTCGACAGCATCATCTTCATCCAAATTTATCTCGTCAAACCGAATTCCTAGAATCAGGGCTCTTAATTCACCAGCTGAAAGGTATCCATCATTATTCTCATCAATTGCCTTGAAAAGCCTATCACAGTATCCTTGACAAAGTTAGTAAACACATAGTGAGGCTTGATAAAAAGAGAATGGGGATGCTCGATAAAAAGAGCAATAGAAAGTTTTATTGATAAACTAACTTGTCTAGAACTTCTACATTGGGTGTTCCCTGATCAGTAGAAAGCCTTCCAAGTGCCCTCATTTTTAGATGTTTTAGAATTCCGGATATTACATGCTTGTGCTTTGCATAAGCAAGCTTTCTCCTCTGAATCCAAGGCTGGAATACCTGTATAAGATTTTTCAGAGCAAAGTCAACGACAGTGAAAGAAAGAAATTGAGAAGATGACAAATATAGCAACAGAAGCCAACAATACTGCAAGGTACAACTCAGAATGACAGGTTGTGGTTCACAGAACAAGTATTCAGATGCTCAGATAAAAAAATTCAGCTGATCAGGACAATCACACTCTTTCTAAGGACATGCTAAGCATAAAAATATGCTCTGTAATCAAGCAACGATCAAGTTCCCTTGCAATAGAGAAGATTTTCTTTTTGCTAGAGAGGGTGCACTCAAAATCTAAGCGGAAGTTTTTAGATAGGAAACCTAAATTGATATTCAATTAGAAGTGATGAAACATGGGATACGTATGCATATTTTTCTAATTTTAAATAATTTGTGGATATGTTCTCTAACTTAATTGTTCTTTCTGAACTTCTTTATTGTTTGACTGTTACTTCTGAGAATACCTGAAACAGATTCCAAAAACAAAAGTACAAATGGCTTTGAATAAGGAAGTACTCCTTCCGTCCCTTAATATAAGTCGTTTTAGAAAAGTGTTTTTGTCTCTTAATATAAGTCGTTTGAGAATTTCAAGTAAGCATTAATTGCTTAGTTTCCAATATTACCCCAAGTATTAAATATAACTTTGGTTCTCTCACGATTCGTTGTCCAATAAATAACACCTTTTTTTTCAGTACAAGGACAATATAAACGATTAATATTATATTTAATGCTATACCATCATTTATTTAATATTTTGCACAACTCTAAAACAACTTATATTTAAGGGACGAAGGGAGTAGAATAAATTCCGCTATAGATTTCAAACAGAAGTTGCAAGTACATACATACAATTATATATATATATATATATATATATATATATATATATATATATGATATATATATATGTATGTATATGTCTAGTTACCTGATAAAGGCAATATGAAATTAATAGTAAGACAGAGATAATAAGGGCAATCAAGACCACCAAATGTCTTCCAGATTTCGAAAGCAAAATTTGTGGATACTGTACAACGATGAATGGGATTACAGATATAGCCATTATCATTGCAGCATAGCTTGTCCAGATATCAGTACTAACACCAGAACCTGCAACAGTGGAGTAAACAATCATGGAAATCTCTGTAGCAAAACTGTAGGACAGCCAATCAAGATTTTGAATAGCCATATATGGAACCATAATGAAGACTCAAATTAGCAGTTGGGAGAAAATTAACACAAACAACCCATGCACACAATTTTTTTATCCATATCAGTAATTCTTAAATAAAATTTGAAAAACATATACCTGTTTTAAGATGCCGTGTTGGTAAGTTAAGAAATTAAATACTTGGTATCTTTATTTTAAATTTCACTTTAGGTGCTAAAGAATAACTAAAATTTTTTGAATAACTTTGCATGCCTTAAAATTCATCCCAATAGCACATTTTCTGAGAAGATACATAAATGGGCTGGAATTTGTAATGGCTTTGTGTTTCTATTGGTATTATTGGTTATAAGCATGCTAAAGCCACAATTAGATTTGAAAGTTTTGCAACTTGCCCGAGAAGTGATTTCACCAGGGCAACCAAAATGCTCAAACAACTACAGATCAGAAATTTTCTAAAATTGCAGGCAACTGAGTTTTTTTAGTCTTCCAGAAACTTCTGGACAACATAAAATTCAAGAATAAAATAATGACGACCAGATGTGTGAGGCCCTAAGTTTGACTCATGTCTTAACAATATTTGAATCTTGCACTTCCCATTAGGAGGATAGCTGGACACAATGCCCATATAAATCTTAATGAATTCTTAAGTCAAACCAGATGAAATATAGTTGCATTAGAAACAGATTAAATGCAGAAGATCTATGGAACGTATGATGTATTGGATGTCTGGTTGCTTCACACATCTCTGATAAGAATATTGTTGATTCTAGCTAGAGATGAGAGTCAAGTTCTTAATTTTTTCATGTGGATGGTAAATGCTTTTCTAATCCTTATTCTCTACTTTTAATGAATGCAACACAGTTGAAAGTTTTCATGTAGGTGTAATGATATTTCCAAATGATACTTCTAACCTTTTCAACTGAATAGATTATGTGTATGATCAGCTATATCAGGTAAGCTATGTTTACTGAAGTTATTCTTTAGGTGTCTACAACCAGGAACCAGTAAATTCAGAAACTAATCAGCGTAAGTTTGTGTATGGTTGTTTCTGGATAATATGAGGCAAGAAGACCAAAACTATGAAAAGAAGATACTAATGTCATCGATGTTCAATGAAACGCATAAAAGTTGAATAAGTATCTTTTCAGTAATCATAACTGGCAAATAAATAAAAGTTCAATTAAAGTCGTGCAACATGGTTTAGCAAGATTCAAGTGAAAGGCCAAACCAGTCAAGCTAAATCCTTGTGTATCTTTCCCATCTATAGCAACAGAGTTTTGTATGTCGCACTTGCCAACAACAACACATGTTCCCCATATCACTGTAAGAAGCATAACTGTGGAACCAGCTAGCAAGCCCATTCCAACTGAAACCTGACTTTGAGCAGTTTCTACACTTCCAGATAGTCCAGAAACTGAAAAAGTCATGATGTGGGTCAGATAGAATGTATAATTAATCATCAAAAATATCTGAAACAAGGTACTTGGGGGGTTAAGTACATAAAGCACCCCTCAGAAACATAAACTAGTACTTAGCACTGCTATATGATACAAACAGAGTGCTTCCGGAGCAGTAATCCTAGAAAGTATCACAAAAATATTTAGTTTTTCTCTGCAAAAAAGTATATACTATTGCATCTTGTTCAAATACGAAAACAAGATTTTAATGTTAACCACGGCTACTTGATATTATGTTTACACCAACACATTGGACCAAACTAAAAAAAATAATGAAAACACCTCAACACAACACAACTCATCAGTAAATCAAAATTCAGAAGCACCAAGAAAAAGGACCAAAAACAAAGAGGAAAACACAAAATGAAATAATTAAGACAAGATACTGTCCTTTTAGACATCTTAAGTCCACCAGCCAAACTGTTTTTTTCTTTTACATAGAGGGGTGGAACTATTTAGGGGGCAGCATAGACATCGGCAGCTAGCTGCCTATGCTAAATTTCTTTGTTAAATTTTTTTTTCCAAAATAGAGGTGAAAATATAATTTCAATAAATTTAAAAGCGCAGACTTACATAAGGATTAAACTTAAAAAAGGCAACAAGGAAACTACAACTTCCATGTATATGGCATCTCGATCCAAATAAATTTCTCTCCAAAATGGTTGATTCAATTTGTAAAGTTTTAACTCAAAATTTTAAGATGGGGTTTTTGGAACTTGATGATGAACTTAAAAATTAAATCGTAGATATGAAGAATGATCCTAAATTTTGTAATGCGAATGGAATTGGTTTACTCACTCAAAAGTTGGTTAGTCTCGCATTTATTTGTTGGTTGCAACCGTTACCGTGAAAAGAATTTTTTCAACGATAAATATTGTTATAAAAGTACACTTTTTAACCAAATGAGAGATAAATAGTAGAATGACTCTTTACTTACTTACATCAAATATGATGCATTTGAAAGTTGAAACCATTGATAGTGACACTATCATGGAATATTTCCATGGTATGGGTTTAACAAAAAAGTAGCATTATAATCTGTAGACAATATTATATTTAATATTTGAACACTTTGTGATTTGAGAGTTTACAATATTTAAGTTTTATTTAATTTACAAAAAAAAATTA
Organism: Panax notoginseng; assembly: GCA_016801055.1. Classification (NCBI taxonomy): domain Eukaryota; kingdom Viridiplantae; phylum Streptophyta; class Magnoliopsida; order Apiales; family Araliaceae; genus Panax; species Panax notoginseng. Next base: position 213,402,151 of record CM029012.1, read on the forward strand.
ATTAAAATCCATCCCTGTTATCTATAATTCCTGGTTCCGCCCCTGTTTACATGTACAAGTATTTGATGAGTCTAACTGAATTTTATTATCTCATGTGAACCTTTCTTCGAGTCAGTCTACTCTAAAACTGAATGCGAGTATCTTCATACAACATTTGTATTGGAATAATGTCAAGGGTCTCAAATTACATGATATTGAATATTTTATTGATAATTAGCATAGCCAATAACATGAAATCTATCGAACTAATATTATGGTGACACATCATTTTAGACACTTTTTAAGACAAAATTTGAGAACCCTAGCATCACCCTTTGTATTATTGTAGAGTTCTAAGTAGTTAAACAAGACAGGCTTGGTTTAATATTATCCTAAAGTCAAACTCAATCTCTCATGTTAAGAGAGCTTATCTCACCAGCAGAACTTAGAAGAGCTCTAAATGAGCCGAAAATAATAAGAACTCAAACTACCCTAATGCATTTTACAGCCAAAAATATAACCACTCCCCTTACCAACAACTAAGTCAATTATTGAAAGAAAAAAATAAACAAGATATTTTATTTTATTCCTCTTTACTTCATTTTTTTATTTACTTCACACAATTTTCCCTTTTGCTTATAATAATATTATTTGAAAACTTCTAAAGCAAAATGAACACCAAAACAGAAAGCATCAGTCTATAATCTCAAATGAAACAAAAACTAAACAGCAACAAGAATTGACTAGAACATAAAATTAATATATCACGTCTTGAAAACAGTTAGGCAATTAGAAAAACAGTTAGAAAAATTCAGATAAATTTATAAGAGATTCAGATCAAAACAGTTAGTCAAAACAAAAATTAGTTATTTACAGAGAATTTTCAACACCCAGATACTAACTCATGCTTTGATTCAAACACTGGTATATGATTCAAACAAATGAGATCGAAATGAAACTAGGTACCGAGAATGAGCATGGCATCGGGAAGAGCGCCGAGGACGGGAAGAAAGAGGCCGCCGACGATGCCAGGACCGAGAATTTCCAACAACAGCTCGCTTCCGCCGGAGAGATAAGTAGCAGCCAGGAACATGAGATAACCATAGACAAGGATGAGAAACAAGTTGCCGAATACAGTGGTCGTGCAAGGCAAGAAGCCGTAAGACTGCTCGCAAGCATCTTCAGATGCGGAAAACGGGTTGAGCCGGATCACCTGTTGGATCCGGAAATCATCGTGGACACCGTCGGATATGAGATCTGAGGAGGTTGACGATGTGTCGTTGGCGATAAGCCGGCCTGTGGTGTGAGTGGACAGAGAAAATAGGAGGGTGAGAGACAAAATAATGGTGAGAGAGGGTTTATCAGCCATAGTTGGACCTCAACGTGTTAGAAATTCAGTTAGCACTTGGCGTAGATATATATGGGACTACTGAGATGCAGACAAGGGTATCCTTGCAACAAATCTCAATTCACAGTTTAACGCTCCCTCCGTTCCGGAATAAAAAATTCTATAAACCAGATAAAAGTCTTATTACTATTTTGGGTTATCTTATATCTTCTTTTTTTTTAATAATTAAATTTTTATACATTTTTTCCTATTATGCTCGTAGCATTAAATATCTCATACTTTTCTTATTCTAATTCTCTCTCCATATTTAATAACATTATTATAGATAATTTTGCTATTTTATTTATCTTCTTAATATGCGTGAAAAGTCCACCAAGACTTTTATCCTAGGACGGAGGGAATACTATTTTAGGTATATTTAAATTAAAAAATTATTTATTTTAAATAAATTATATAATTAATAAGAATTTAAATATGAATAATTTTATTTTTTTAATATACGTAAAAAATCAACTATAAATTTTATTATGGAACAAATAAAGTATGTAATTAATTGCACTTTAATAATGTATATTAAATAATATCCAAATTTTTTTTTTAATCCATAATTTAATAATCTGAACGTCACGTATTGCTCCTTTAAAAATGATATCGTTTTTTTATGGTAAACTTTAAAAAAAATAATTTCCTACTTTCGCTCTATAAATCTAGATAATATTGATGTCGTATATATTAAAATAAGTATTGATGGCATATTATATGAGACAATATTTTAGACCAAAAATTTAAAACTATCTTACACGATAAATGTAAAAAACTTAGCTGACTCTGATATAGTAAAGATAGAAGGAAAAAATGTTTGTATTGCTATTTGATTTGATCATTGTTAAACTCTTAAAGGTAATTTAGAATTTAGATATGTGAGAAATGAAAAAAGTCGTCCAATCGATATTGAATATTACATTTGCAGTCCGCAGTTTAGTTTATGCGAATTGGTGATTTATCAAAACCGATATCGTTTGGATTATATCGTTAATAAACTCAGCATTTGAAGTTTAGTTATGTGGGCCTAAAACGATTTCGTCTTCAAGATTTAACAATTGTTATACCTAGCGTATGCAAAATTAAATTACGGATTGGCGATGTATATTTTAGACAATCACCATGTTTGCAATATTAAACTGCGAGTACCTACATATTAAACTACATATTTGAGGTCTTTATTACCGTTCGATCCACGGATAGACGACTAAGATTTGTTGTAAAGAAAAATTTATCTTTATAACGTTAGTTATGGATCAGTCTCCATATATATATATATACAAATAATTTAAACTATTTTTATCGTCCAATACAAAAATATACAGTCGATATTATAATTAAAATTACAATATCTGTTATTATTAATAGCGAATGACGTTGTTGTGATTTTAATATGGACTATTTATCTTTATAATTGACTCTAATAATGATATTTATCTTATTACGATGCATAATAAATATTTGTTACCAATCATTCTCCAAAGTAGGAGTATTTATTATAGTATTGACTGAGTGTGTGAACCGGTTCTCGTCTCTTTTCTAATTGATTATTAATATTTTAATATCGTAAGAGTGTATATTGAATTATTATATTATAGTATACTTTTACAATTAAATTTAAAAAATAAATATATGTTTTTTAAATTTTTGTCTCATATAATATATCATTAATTAATACTTATTTTAATATATATGTCCCCAATATTATAGAGCGTACGGAGGAAATAATATTGTTTTTGATATATAAGACAGTTATCGTAGGATAGTATTATCATTGCTTAGGATAAAGTAATTTTTATTAATTTTGAATAAACAAAAATTATGTGATACTAATAATAAGACAGAAGGTGGAACAACAGATTTAATTATGTTATTTAATTAAGGGAGGAAATGATTCAACTTCTCAATTATAAGTATTTTCATAAAAGGTTTTCTGTTTCCTAATCTCTTCTGATCCAAACTAACCCCACTAAGGATTTGTTTGTTTCCGAATAAATTGACATTTGGCGATTTCATTTTTGTTTTCTTCTTTTTCATCCATAAATTTTATATTTTTGTCGGATCGGGTCGGGTCAGGTCCATATATCTTATAAGGTAGTAGTGATTGTTAAGTAGTAGGGTTGAGTTAGTTGGAGATTCTATTTTATATTATCTGGAAATGGCAATGTGAGTGGGACATGCATTTTCCTTTTTTTTTAGTGGTCTAAAGTTTACATTTGATTTTAATTTTAAATGTTAAAACTATAAATTGACTTAAAAAGTCAAATTTATATTCGTAATGATTAGTGTGTGTTCAAAATTAGAGATATATTTTTTTAAAAACTAAAATTTTTAAATATTCTATGTAAATATAATACAAAATATTATCCATATTCTAGCTTACCCTTAAAAGCACTATAAGTAGGATCTGCTATTTTCAATAAAAAGTAATAATTGTCGGTGTATTTATGTGTTGCTTATTGTGGTTCAAAAGGAGTGGGCACAATTTGTTTGTTTGGGGGCAAAAGGAATAAAGAAAAATGCTGCTAGGAATTTATGGATCCGGTTACTAACTTCATAGTTAGTTGTTTAATTGACCAATAAAATACTGATACGCAGAGAGATTGATCACCTCCCACCCTGCGTGTCGACACTGTATTGGTCAATTGATCAAAGTTAACTTCACGCTAACCACTCTCCTTATTTATAGTACCGGCCTCACAACGCTCAATTATCAGCATTTTCGTAAATACTTCAAAATTATTTTGTCTTTATTAATAGAATTGAGGCTCTATTTTTCATAAATAATTTAAAAAGTTAACAAATGATACTCGCTTTGTAAAACACATAGTTTTTTTTTAAATATCCTAATTTATTACAATATTTTATCCCAAATTAAAGGAGAGGGGGATAGAGAGGGTAATTTATTGTGTTTAATTATTTTTCATTTATACGTTATTGCCTTGTGGAGCTGTGTTTATTAGATGGTAATTTTATTGTAAAACGGATGAAATATAATTATAATTTCATTTTCTTGCCATGTGCAAAATCTTGCAACTTCAACGTTTAGCATTATTAAAATATGTTTGAGAAGGCAGGTTTTCAGTTAGATTAATAAGCCAGATCTCACAGTATTATTATAGGAGAATATGATTAAATTATAGAAAGACAATTGATATAAAAGGATGTCACTTTCTTGAATTGTATACTATACTATTTGACTATAGGCGATTAAAGAAGAGTTGTTATTTTAACCAGATTTTCTTATTCTTTCTCCTTACTTAATTCATCTTGTTTTATATTTTAAGTAAGACCGTAAAATTAACAAATAGTTCGTACTCGCTCTTTGATTTGAACTCGATTCAAAATATAAATAATTTAAATATAAATAAATTTAAAATTTTGATAAATTATTCGAACCTCCTCAAATCGTTCGAAAAGTTAAACTACTCGAGCTTGATTTGAGATCGTGCTCGACTCGGTAGTTAAACGAGTCTCAATCAAACTTTATTTTATACTCCATAAATTTTGTGAATCAAATCTGAGCAAATTAATACTCGATTCGATTCATTTACACCATTAATTTCAAGTAGAATATGTATAATGTATACATGCTATTTTATGACTTACCAGAGATGAAATTTAGATATATATGACATATTTTAATTCTTTTAAATTGGAATTCAAATTCTTCTTTTATTTTAGTATTTTGAACATAAGATTCAAAATTTGTACTCGTTTTTTGTTCCAAAATTAGAGATACAATTTTACTTTTGAGGTTGAACGACGACATATTAAACTTCAAAATCGGTATGACTCATAAAAAATTAGAATGAAATAAATTTTGAGATTTATAGTTTTTGTTATATATTATACAATTGTATCAACTAAAATTAAATAAATTCACATTTATTTGAAGTTTAATATGTCGTTGTTTGGCTTCAAAAGTTAAATTTTATCTCTAATTTTGAAACCGAAAGAGTAATAATTTATAAATTTAACAATACTAAAAATATAGTTTTAGAGAAAGTGATATCTCTATTTAGCAAAAAAAATAAAGAGAAGAAAAAATAGAGTGATCATATGCAATTTTAGGTAGAGAATGTGATATAAAACGGTACAGACCACAATAAGTAATTGAAAAACCTAAATTTAAAGGAAAAAACGTCCATTGCGTCATTTAATTACTTTATTCATGTCTTAGTAGTTAATATATACCGTTTTAAAATTGTGTATAAAAATTAAAAAAATAACTGTATAGTATTAAATATAATATTAATTATCTATAATATCTTTAAATTTTTATAACTACATTACTTATCATATACTCTCTCTCATCTATAATATTTTTCTATAAAAAATAATTTTAAATATATTCTAATTAATTATCTTAAATTATATAAAATAATAAATAATTTAAAAAAATAAAATTATCTAAAACGACGTATATTAAAACACAGACGGATTACAAGATAACACGAACGGATTACAAGATAATGTCTTTACTTTTTTGGGTCCATTGGCTGGATAGTAGGTCCCGTTTTAAGGTCTGGGAATTTATATGACCCATAATAAATTTAATAATTCCCATCTACATTTCCATTATTGGATGGTGCTACATTATTTATAGCCCTATTAAATAATTGTATAATGGTCCCACAAAAATAAATTATAGGAGTATATAATTATTTTGGGAATATTTTTTTTATAATTATAGAATTAAGAGACAATCTTGACCAGAATGAGGGAGCGTGTACGTGTTTGTGAGATAGAGAGATCAGAGGTCGGTGGCAAGTAGAAATTTATAACTAAGCAAATAATTTGGAAATAATTAACATAAAATTAATTTTAATCAATTCATTAATACAGTATCGATACGCAGACAAAAGTTGATTTTTTTTTCTACGTGTCAGTACTGTATTGATTATTTGACCAATTTATACTATGAAATTAACTTCATAATAATCGAATCCAAACAATTTAAATATTTTTTCGTTTAAAGAATTCACTCCGATCAACAAAATTCAAGTCTTATTTCTTGCAGGTACGCTATAGTTTCACAAAAATAATTTAATTTATAAAATTTTAAAATATATTTTTATGCATATTATTGGATTTTATTTTAGTAGCTAGCGACGACTTAATAATAAAATTGTGATAATAAATTTGAAAATATTTTACTTTTATATAATAATAATAATAATAAAACTCTTTTTATCAACCAAATGAGCTATTTTTTTTAAAAAAAAAAGAGGAAAAAAATTGAATGTGGGGTCAAAAAAAGTAAAACTATCTAACTAATAAATCAACAAACTAACTCAATCTGTCAAAAAAGAAAAACTCAAAGCAACGTGGAAACATGTTGTCCACCCTTGGGTTCTTATCATGTAATGCTACCAAGTCTAAATGCCGCGTGGCACTTTAATTTAATTTTCAATAAGTCTTGCACTCTGTTTTTGTATGTATATCTAAATTACACTTAAAATATTATATTTTATAAAATTTTATTAAAATAAATACTATACATTTTTTTAAAGTCACAAGTAAAAAAAAATTAAAAAAAATCCACCTGTACAATAAACCGGTCCAATTGACCGGTCTATATAGAAGCACCCTTTAATTTTGCCGACTGATATTGTCTAAAGATAATATTGTCAGAAATTATAATATTATTATTAATTAAAAAAAGTTTAATTTGAGATTTTTTAAAATTTAAAATTAACATTATTCATTTAATTTTAAAAAATAATATATCTTATCACACATAGTATTTTTAAATAGTTTCTAATATTTATAATTATATTGATATAAATTAAATGAATTCATGTCAATTTTGAATTTAAAATTATTTTTTTTAAAATTAATAATATTTTTATAATTTGAAACACAGGGAATATTATTTTAAAATTAAAATATTAAGTATCATTAATATAATTATAAAAATTAATCAAATATATATATGCTTTGATAACATCACTTTTACTAAGGTCATATTTGTTTATAAGAATTATAATTCCGTAATTATAATCCACGAGATTATAATCTCCGAATTAAAATAACTAGCTGAACATGGTATTAAATAGTCCCACATATTAAACCATTTTATAATATCTGAACTAATAATTTTAAATCTAAATTTAAAAACAAATAAAATATTTAAAATTAATAATTACATCTCAAATATAATCTTTGCATAATGGCCTAATCTTTTATATTATTGGTACTCCAAAAGAAAAATAAGCCGTGATAACAACCACAGAAAGTTAGGTCAACTCAAAAAAGTTTAGAAAAGAAACAAAGATTGAGATTGCTGAGTTGAATATTTCCAAAATTGTATGTATTCACTTAATAATGACATTTTATCATTTTCTATTACCAAGAGACGATGAATCTCATTTTTATAATAAATAATTAACAAAGAATCCTCATCATATATGCCCATAAATTTATACCGTATGTGGTACGATACGTGTAATAAATAAAAATTAAGAAGAAATTTACACATTATTATTTTATTTTGTCGTATTAAGTTTCACGTTAGTCACAATTTAATTTCGTCATCATATTTGTCGACATTTATATAATTTTTCATCTGCAAATGAAACTAAGTTGAATTAGGTGTGGGTTTACCTCTTCTCTAAGCTTCGGGTTTGGATTAGCAAGCCAAGCCCAACAACGGGATAGCTTTGGTTTGGGCTTCCATACACCCCATAATATCTGTAACTCGAGCTAAACCAGAATTAGGCCCAATATTGGCCATGGACTGAAACAGAGGAAGTATTTATATGTATATTTATCTTCCTAGTGGGAGCTGGCTAAAAAGAAATATGATATGTACAAGCACATTTACAGTTGGTATGTAGGAAGTGCATGGGGTCTTCATGCAGCAGTACTTGGATGTGTGGGGGGATTTTTCCTGATTCTTAGTTTACTGTTTGTAGTGTGTTAGTGCTTCCTATTTCCTAGTTAGTTGTTTATGATTCCTAATAGTTGGGCTATATAATATAGCCAGTAGGTTGTTCTTTTTTTTATTTTAATGTAGATTATTAATAAAAACTTCTCACAAAGCTCTTTGTTTCTTTTTGTTTTTCACCCTCTATCTGAATCCCTTTTATCTGTCACAAATTATCATACCAAAATATTGAATTGAGTTACATGGAAAGATATGATATAAGAAATTAAGTTGATGTCAATATATAGTATCTTCAAGTCAGTCAGTGAGCAGACCTTATGTGGATAGATTCGATTCGGACTCGAAATTTGACCCGAATTATTTTTGAGTAGATAGTAATCTCAAAATTAAATGGAGGTAATATTAATTTATTTTTATTACGAAAATAAAAGTAGTTTACATTGAATAGAACAATAATCATAAAATGATCGAATGAAACAAGAATCGAATTTTCAGTCAGAAAATTCTGATCTATATATGCATGACATAAACAAGGAGCAAAGATAATGGGTAGAGCAGGTATGCCACAAGTGATTTCCATACTGGGAAGGTGGAGTTGAAACTTGCAGTGAAGCCCGTTACAGCGGTTACAATTAGAACAATAAGCAGTTGAGCAGAAAAACGCCACGACAATCCACACAAGTATATTAGAGATAAAAGTACTGAAAATCCAAGAAGATTGTTCATAAACACTCCTCCGTAAATCTGCAGATAAACCAATTAATTAATTTGTCAATACAAGTGCATGCATGTACAAGTACGTCCATTGATCGATCAATGAAGGGAAGGGAAGGGAAGGGAAGGGAAGGGAAGGGAAGGGACAAATTAAAGTACGTACCTCGGAGAATGCCAAAGAAGTAGTTCTAGCTTTCTTCCGACTTGCAGCCTTGATTGCTGAGATTGCTCCTCTAGCATTTGTAGCCAAAGGGACCAACATAAAAGAGATGAAAAACGAGGGTATATTTGCAGATTTAGAGAAATTATGAACACTTTGTATAAGAGGTTCAGCTAAAAGAGCCAACATAACTATTCCAACCACCAAAAGCATTATAGCTTTTGTCCATGCCCATACACACTTTTTTATGCTTTTCTCCTCCTTTACCAGCATCTCAATTTCATCCCATTTTTTCTGCAAAACCACCTACGTACGTTAGTAATTCGTATATATACATATATAATCAAATTAACTTAATTAATTGCATGCCACATTTATAATTTTATTAATTAATTACTACTTAATTACTTACTTGATACAGATCATGATCATGATCATCTTCTGTTGAGTTAGGAGCTAATTGGGTGTTGAACCATTTCAACAATCCAGACGTAAATTCCTCTTCACTGAGAACTTGATCTCTATTTACGTCCAGTTCTTCCATTATTTTTCTCACTATTTCATCCTCGTCCCAAGGTATCTTACCAAGGTTGATTTTCACTATCACTTCTTTTAGTTCCTCTTGTGTTATGCAGTTATCTCTATCAAGATCAATGCTCTCAAATAACCTGCATGTAGTAATTTAATTTAACAGCTACCTGATTCAAATTAGCTGTAATTTAACACTACGTACTCTTAAAAGAAACAATTTATATATCTCAAACATAACTTATTATTTAACTCACAAAACCAAAAAATTATGTGGTGTCTCCGAACAATAATTAAACCTTAAGTTGAGAATATTAATTAAGACTAATTATACACGCACGCATGCATGCATGTTGTCCTCAGTACCTTTTCACAGCAGATATATCTGGTGTTTCATCTTCTGTGAAAAGGCTCCCTAATGCAGATCTTTGAACATGCCCTATAATTTCTGACATTAGCTGCTTCTTCATTTCATCTTCTTTTCTTTTGTTTTGGATCCAAGGCTGGAAAATCTGGGAAGAGATCGATTAATTATAACAAAATTAAATAAGTTGAATATATATATATATATATATATATATACATATATACATATTCTGGCATAATACATACACACACAAGTACGTACGTACTTCAACTTATACCTACCTACCTACCTAATTAATTAATAATTTTTATTTTGAAATTACATACCTTATATAGATCTTTCAGCGATTTTACTGAATGATATTGCTTATCCATCGTACGCTTTGTCTCATCAAGCCATTTTGTGAATACCTCCACGAATTCATCCATAGTTATTTTATTGTCACCATCAAGATCAAATTCTTTCATCACCTCGGCTAACTTTTTATCCTTTTCCCAATGCGACTTTCTAAATCTAATTTCGTACAGAAATTCTTTCAGTTCAGGAAACGATATAAAGTTATCGCCATCTTCATCTGTCCCCTCAAATACACTGCATGCACGCAATGCAAACATATAATATATATATATATATATATATATATATATATATATATATATATATAATTAATTATTTCTAAAATTAATATTTATTTCTGTTTATAAAACTATATATATATATATATATATATAGTTTTATAAACAGAAATAAATATTATTTTAGAAATAATTAATTTTATATATATATATATATATATATATATATATATATATATATATATATATATATATATATATATATATATATATATATGCTTAGCAAATGTTTCCACCTTCTTATAGCAGCTACATTTGGAGCACCATCTTCAGTGAGGAGTCTTCCTACTGTGAGTTCTTGCAAATGTATTAATATATCTACAACTAGATGCTCATGTTTCACGTATTCTAATCTTCTCTTTTGGATCCAAGGCTCGAAAGTCTGCATGATTTAATAGAGTGAAAATATAAGTTTAAAGGAAAAAAATAAATAAAACTCGTATAAATTATATGAAGAAATTTGTATCGAATAGCCATTCTAGCTTTCACATGAATTTTACTTTTTAACATGCTCATTGAAGTGTAGTAATATATATGCGTAATTCTACGTGCACTAACTGGCCCGTATGTTAAATGGCTCAAAATTGAAGAGACCCACAAAAGTCCAAGAAAGATTAATTGGATTAACATTTTATCAATTGAAAAAAATATGTAGAAAATTGATTATAAAAATTTAATCAATAATTTTGCATCTAAAATAATTCTTGAAAAATGAAATTCTAATAAAAAAAAAATAGTATTAAATGGTAAAAAAAAAACAATTTAAAATTTAGCTTCAGACCTCCAAAAAGTTGAGACCGACCCTGACTAACTGCATGTATACTAACAAAGAGAAAACAATATAGAGTTTCAATACGGAGAGTAGTATCCACATACTCTTTTATCTATGCAAATGCACAACTGTTAATGCACATAGGTTAATTGACTTTTTGTTCAGTTTTTTTCTCCATATAAGCCTCTGAAGCTTCCTTGATAGTATCAAAAGAGCCCAGTCAAAGCTGGATCTTTTTGAAAGTATCTCTAATTTTCGCCGCAAACGTCCCCCACTTTCTCCGGCGAGCACCTGAGTATTTTATTTCCGGCGCTGCCGGTTTTGGGACATAACATACATAAACAATTTTTTTTCTTGAATCCGATGAAGAATCATTAGTAGCATATGGGTCAGAACAAATAATTCTGACCTTTGTAAAATTCCCCTTGTTGGACTCATCAATCTCATTTTTCGTGCTTCTTCTCTTCTTCTTTCCTCATCAGCCCACCTCCTTTTTCTTTCCCCTCCGCCTCACTCAACCTTCAATTCACTTTCCAAAACAGCACTACTATTATTATTGTGGTTTTTGTTTTTGAATTCGCGCCAAGCGCTGATTCGTTGGAGGGTTTCATCTTCCTGGAAGTGTTGAGGGTTTTGGCTGGTTTGTTGTAACGGTGGTGGTTTCGGTTTCGGATTCTAGGGAGGAAAGGGAAGAAAAGTTTGTGGATTTGGGGTTTTGAGGAGAGAGATAGAAAGAGAGGAGGGCGGATTTGTGGAGGTTACAGCTTTGGGAGGAAAAACGTCGGTTGATGAGAAGAAAGAGAGTCATTTATTTCGTGGATAGATATCTCCAGCTGAAATATGTACAGACTTAATTTCGACGTACTTATATCCGACTAAATTGCCAATCAAATATTTCTTCGGAATTAAGCATAATCTCGATGGAATATACTTAATTTCGACAGAATATTCGGTAGTGAATGGTGCTTAGCCGTTTGTCTATTCAACTATTCCGACATTATTTTGGACGGAAACTTAATTAATTAATGATCATTTTATAAGTTTTTTGAGTATAGTAATAGCTTTGTATTCGACAACAACAACGAAAATCGACCGACCTAGAGTTATTCAACTGACAACTGATAATGGAGAAAATACTATGCAGATACCTGATAGAAGAAGTACGACAATAGGAACAGAACAGAAACGATAAGAGCGATGAACACGATAATATGTTCCCCAAAAGAAGAAATTTGGAAGATTTTTGGGACCAAAATGATAAGAAATGGTATCACTGAAAGAACCATAATTCTTGCTGTATAACTAGTCTCTGCATCAGTAGTTACACCATAACCTGTAATATATATATATATATATATATATATATATATATATATATATATACGAAGAAAAATAAAATAATTAGAATTACAAGCATATATATATAACACACTACAACATGTTAATATTTGTTACTAAAGTCAACTTTATTATCAAGAAAAAATAATGCCAACCATTTAATTTGGATATTATTCTCCAAATTTGGCTTCGACTCGAATTCGCATTATTTACAGTATTAGAAGGATCCTCAGTACTGCCAATGATAATACAAGTTCCCCAAACTACTGTGAGCAGAAATATTGTTGTCCCGGCTAGCAAACCCACTCCGGTTAATGCATATTCTTGAGCTTTCTCTGCATCATTTAGAAGCCCAGATGCTGCAAACAGATAACAAACTCAATAAAAAAATAATATATGTTTGCAAGTTTTTTTAGGGGTAGGGAAGGAAAAATAATTAAAATCTCTCACATCGAAAGTAAAGTTATTTTATATTTGGCTTAAAACTTTTTCCCAGAAATGGATGGATTTGGGGATGAGAAAGTTAAATATTTTATATTACTAAATAATTTTTAAAATAAATCATGTCATTACATTAATATGTAATGGTAATATAGTAATAGTGTAGTTTAAAAATAAAAATATTTTTCCTTCCTTTCCCTCTTTCAAAATTCACAAATAAGGAAAAATATAATTCAAATCTCATTTATTCTTCTTTTATAAAACTCGCAAATATGGCAACAAAAAATTATAATTCATTCTCATCCCTTCCCCTTCTATACTTGGGAGCTCTTTTATGCGAGTCAAAATATAAATAGATAAAATTGTAAAATACTAATGTCCAATTTTTATGTTCACATAAATCTTTTTCTTTTTTTTTCCATCTCAACCTCTAAACTCTCAAACGCAGATTTTTCCTTTTTGGACTTGTGAGTATTCGGAGCATTAAACCATACATATTTAATGAACTACTAGATGGATATTCAGATTGATAATTTTCCTTATTTTCTCAAATTTTATTTTGGGAAAGTTTTAGGTAAATAATCATATATCATGGTAAAATTTCTTACTGACTTCATGAAGACCTATTGGTCACCACCAATAAAGAATTTAAATAAATATGGTTTCTAAATTAATCCGTACATCATTTTATTTTGAGTAGAAGATGAGCTCAGCCTTAGATTATTCAACACTACCTATCCAATAAGTTAGAAATGTCTTACATACATAATTATATTTTATATATTAATTAATATATATCCATGTTATTCACTCTGACAAGAAATATATATTGCTTGTTTAATTCGGCTCATGGATTTCTAGCTAGTAGTATACCTAGAAGTATAACAATATCACATTTCCAAAATGTAGACTTATTTTGTAGGACACAATCTCATGACACGGGGAATAAATTAATCAACTGCCACATTGTCTAGAGCATAAGTAATGATCATTACATGTTAAACTAATCCAAAACAACTTTAATAACCCATAAAATAGGCAAATTACTAAAAGTTTTCAATTGGATTGTATCAAGTTTTAAAATTAGAGATATTTTTTTAAAAACTACAATTTTTTAAGAAAAATTTACTCTTTCAAACATATCCTTAACATTTGTTAGAAATATTGACATGCATGATATTACGTATTTAATCTACCTAGTTATCTAGTACTTCTTATGTTCTAAGTCAATTTGAAATATTTTCAAACTCAACGCTAACATGAATTCTAATCACGGAACCGATTCTTTTTGGATTTTGATGGAATCCAAAAAGATGAAATGAAGAGAAGAATTAAGGAAGGGAAATACATACCAAGAAGAATGAGGGATTCCGGAAGAGCACCAAGGATTTGGAATGCACTTGCACCAAACACACCAGGACCAAGAATCTTGAAAATCCTTTCTCCTCCAGAGGCAACATATGATTCCCCATGAAACAAGAGGTATTCATACACCAAAATCAGAAACAGATGGCCTAAAACACTCTCTGAGCACGGCAAAAACCCGTACATATGCTCACAGTACTCGTCATTGACAGGTAGTACTAGATAAGAGGACGACAATTTCTGATCAATACCATCTGAAACCAATTCATGATCAGAACAACTATAGCGTAAAGACCGGCCGCCGCCTGTTACCTTGATTACTGCTAAACAAATAAGAACAAATACAAAACACGCCCTTTTTCTAAATTGTACTACTCCTCCCATGTATATATCATTAGTTTGTGTTGATCAAGAAAATGAATGAAGAAATGGAAATTTAAGGAAAATGAATTTACGTATGTTTATATATATATATATATATATATATATATATATATATATATATATATATACACAAGCTGACAGGATATATGATGATCATGAAGAAGGTTAGTTCCTCGCATAAATTCAATGTTTACTATGAAGACATGATTTGAATGGTAGTTCTGCAATTAATTAATTAATTAATTATATAGACCAAGTCTGCGGTTTACTTGCAAGTTAAAGCTCTATCATGATTATTTTTTTATTTTTTATTTTTTATATAATTTATTTGTTTTCCTATACATTGACAAGCAATTTAGTTGCTTAGTACTTTAAAATTTTTCTTCTGGATGACCATGTCTCCCTTTTACCTGCTTCCTTCAGCCTCCTATGAGAATATATATATATATATATATATATATATATATATATATATATATATATATATACACATAGCAGCCTAAGAAGTAAGCGGGGTTTATCTGCATGGCTGAGTCACGATTTTGTCCGAGTACTATATATATAATTTAATTTGAAAAAAAATAAGAGGAATTAATTTGGAATAAGTCTAGCGGACAGGAAATTGGGACCGGTCCAATTTTATTTTTATTTTTCTTTTTTATTGTGACTTTCAAACAATATATAGTATTTATTTCAACAGGAATATGTATCTAAATTACACCTAAAATACTATATTTCGTAAAAATTCTTGTTAAAATAAATACTATATATTTTTTGAAAGTCACAATAAAAAATAAAAAGAATTAGACCGGTCCAATTTTCCGGTCCCAATTTCCTGTCAGCGTTATAAATTGAGAAGATTCAATGTTATCAAGTGGATTAGTTGAAAAGTATTAAATATTGTTTTTATTCGATATTAATCAGCATCATTATCATCATCATCGTCATCGTCATCGTCATCGTCATCGTCATCGTCGACAAATGACTTGACCTAAAAGATACATATAGTTCACCAGAAATTTCAAGTAACTTTCTTAGCAATTAAACTACAGGCCCATTGGGGAATAATAGGGATATATAAATCTGAGAGAATCAGCAAAAAGAAAATTCCATGACAATTTCTTCTTGTTAAATATATTTTGTTGAAATTAAATAATTAGTGGGTTGACTGACTGTTAACCCCATTTAATTAAAACTCCTCTTAAATTAAACATGAAACCAAATAAATTTCATGAATATTAAAACTATAAATAGTATAAATTACCAATAAAAGAAGGCCAGGGATTGAACTGTATGTATCAACGGCTATCCCAACTCTCTAGCTTGATCAACGGCCATGCCAAGAAGGGTTTGAAGTTGAACAAGCTTGGAAGTAGGGGTGTAAACGAATCGAATCTCAGCGAACACCTTCATGTTCAGATTCGGCTCGACTCGAAAAAATTAAACTCGGATTCAATAAGAGATTTATATTTTTGCGCCAGATTCGACTCAGATTATTACTCGGACCTACTCGACTCATAAGTACTTGACTCGTTTACAAAGCGAGTTACTCATTCCCTCTAAAAAGAGAATTATTATTTATTTTTTTAATAGGACATGAGGAAAAACTCCAAAAAGAATTCGAAATAACAATTTTAAGTTAGAGCTGGTAAAGGGGTTGGGCCGAGGCTTTTGCATTTTTTTTATTTGAATGAAAAAAAAATATAAGGTGATTGTAATGTTGTTGATTTTTTTTTTTATGAAACAGAGAGTAATAATCATATGGAAAAAGAAATGGTATAAAACAAAATAAACAAACAATTTCAATTGATTAACATGACATCAAAAATAGATCATCAATTTTGTTCAACTTACTAATTGTTTTTGACTCTTTTTTAAAAAAGTTTTTAATGTTGAATATGTTCACTTTCACACAATTCAAACACTATTTTTATAATTTATTTTATTTTCTTGACAAAATAATACACTAGTAATGAATATATAGTTAACGTGGTTATATCATGCAAATTTCAATTCAACCATATAAAAACATATGGAAGTAATTCTTTGAAAAATTATTGAATTGAAAGACTAAAAATAATTTATTTTAGTAAGACGAGTGAGAAACAGATAAAATGATTATTTTTTAATGAGATTATTCATAGGATAATTTAAAATAATTTTATGTTATGTTTATTTTTTTCAAGATTAATTACAGTATTGAATTAAAAAATATCGTTTTGACTATTATATCCTTATCAATAATAACATATTTTAAATTTATTTATACATAAAAAAAATAACATTTACTGATTATATATACACCCCCACCCCACCGCACCACCCCACCCTCGCACCACCCCCACCCCCACCAAAAAAATAAAATAATATTTTCTGATTATTTATACACTTCCACCCCGCCCACACCCTAAAAATAATAATATTTTCTGATTATGTATACACTCACATCCCGCCCACTCCCCTCCCCCGGCCCCTCCACCCTCCACCCTCCAAAAATAATATTTACTGATCATGTATACACTCCCACCTCCACCCACCCCACCCCCACCCACCCCACCCCCACTCCCACTCCTACTCCCCACTCCCCACCCAAAAAAATTATATTTATTGATTATGTATACACCCTAATCCCACCCCTACCCCCCATTCCACCCCACCCCACCCCTCCCCTCCCCCCTCCTTCCTCCCAAAAAAAATACTCCCTCCGTCCCATGATAAATTAAAGTCCTGGTTGACTTTTTGCGCATATTAAGAAAGATGATAAAATGACAAAATTGTTCATATTTAAATTCTTATTTAATTACATAGTTTTCTGCACATTACTAGTGATGCTCCATAAATATGCATAGAGAATAGAAATATAACAATGAATAATAAGGGTATTATAGACAAATTATTATAAAAAATAGATCATTTAAGGTAAGTAGACATTTAACTTGGGACTACTTGAAATAGTAATAAAGACTTTTATATTGGACCGGATGGAGTAATATTCAATGATTATATATACTCACCCCACCCCACCACACCCACCCCCGCTCCCACCCCCACCCCACCCCACCCCACCCCCCTCCCCAACCACACCCCTAAAAAAATAATATTTACTAATTATGTATACAACCCCACCCCCCAATCTTAAAAATGATATTTACTTATTATGTATGGGAGAAGGTTCAAAAATGCCTCTGACGTTTATTGCGATGTCTACCGATCGCATCTTATACTTTATTTTGTCCAAAAGTACCCTTAACGTTACACTTTTTGGGTCACCCGTGCCCCTGTTGTTAACAGAAGACAAACGGGGTTAAAATTTCACTGACGTGACTAACACATTGAGCCTTAAAAGGAGAAGGTTCAAAAATACCCCTGATACATGTAAATATGTCATTTAATCGAAACAAAAAAAAATACTTAAATTCAAAATAAAAAAAACATAACATATTTACATCATTTAATCAAGATACTAAAATTCAAATTATTTTGTTAACTAATCAAAACAACTAATTAAATAAAATAAGTTGTATAACATATTTACATCATTTAATCAAAATACTAAAATTCAAAGCATAACATATTTACATCAAATACTAATTAAAAAAATACTAAAATACTAATTAAAAAAATACTAAAGTACTAAAAAAAATCAAATTAAAAAAAATACTAAAATACTAAAATTTAAATTATTTTGTTTATTAATCAAAACAACAAAAATTCAAATTACATCATTAGTATTTTCGTTAATTTGACATACACACACTAAATGTGTTTAAAAAAAATATAAAATAAAGAAGAGTTAAAGGAAAAGAAATTATGAGAGTGCGGAAGAGTAAAAATAGAAATAAAAGAATAAAATACAAAAATATAAAAATAAAAAATACTGACACATTTTCTAAAAGACGATTATTATTTTTATCTCTTAATTAATAACTAGTCTCCACGCACGTGAGAAAAAAAATGCAGAAGAAAAACAAACTTAAAATAAAATTATGTGACAAATAAATTACAAATGGAAAAAAATTACGGAAAGAAAGAGGAAAGTAGTAAAACTGTAAAATTGAAACGTGGGGCAATTAAACAAAAAGAGAACAGATTGGTGTGATGATTCAAACTCTAGTCCAATGAATCCATTAGACCTGGCAATATAAGTAGTTAACTGTTGGGTCAAATCATATTAACTGGAACCAAATGGGTCGGTTAACTATTTTTATTTATTCAGGTCGGTTATGGTTTGGACTCATATTTATTGAGGTCGGTTATGGTTCTGAATCAGTTAACCATTTTTCGACCCATATTTATATAACACTTTTTAATTTAAATTGTGCACTTTATTTCCTAATTTATTTCTCCCGTTGAGTGTTATATTATTATACTGTTATACAATAATACACCCCACTACCCCACCCCACCCCCCACCACACCCCACCACACCCCAACCCAACCTCAACCTCACCCCCAACCCCACCCCAACCGCACCCCAACCTCAACCTACCCCCACGTCCACCCCCACCCCCACGCCAACCTCAACCTCACCCATCACTCCACCCCACGCTACCCACCCACCCACCTACCTTACCCACGCCACCCTACTCACCCTACCCACCTACCCTATCTACCCACCCTACCCTACCACCCCACTTACCCTACCTATCCACCCCACCTTACCCACCCCACCCTACCCTACCCTACCCTACCCTACCCTACCACCCCACCTACCCTACCCTACCTACGCACCCCACCCTACCACCTACCCTACCTACCCACCCTATCCTACCCTACCCTATCCTACCTACCCACTCCACTCTACCCACCCACCTACCCTACCCACCCCACCCTACCCTACCCTACCCTACCCTACCCACCCACCTTGTAAGACCCCGAATTTTATGAAATAAAAGTATTCAATTTTTCTTATAATTACTATTCAGTAAATGGTTAAATTGATAAATGTTAAAGTTAAGGGTGATATATGATTTTTTTCAAAATACACAAGTGGTTATAAAATAATCATTGTTGTCGGGGAATATTCGTTTGGTCGTGGAATATTTTTTCTGTCGGGGAATATTCGTACGACGGCGCAGCTATTTGTGGGCCCCATAACGAATAACTGTCGGGTGAAGAAAACGACAAATTTGAGTTTTTACAAATAACGGCGTAGTTGTTACCGTTAACACTGTTGGAATACCCGGTGGTTAAAATACAGTAATACGCGTTATTGCACAGTAGCACACGGTATTGCACAGTATTTTTAAAATTATTGATTCTTACGTAAGAAGGCACTACTCAATAATTGTTACAGTAATTACTGTTCAATATTTTATTATTGATTCAATAATTGCTGCATTGATATTTTATATTATTGTTGTTTCAATAATTGTTGCTGCACAGTATTTCCCATTATCAGATCAATAATTCATATTATTTGAATAATATTATTAGATAACATTATTGGCAATGACTAGAAAGTTCTGTCTAAGGAGAGGTTTGGTCATCTAATTGCGCGCCAGTAAGGAAAAATCCTTATTGGAAAGCCCCCTCTTTCCTGGGAACGGCCTGGTTGTCATAAATGTGATTCTGTAATATTATTTGTGAATAATTAATTATTGATTCGTATGATAAGGAAATATTTATTTTATGTGGATATAAACGAGGGACATATTTTTGTGGTTAAAAATGAAGGAGTTAATGTTGAGGTTTTTATCAGTATTTTTGTTGGAATGGAGGTATTAAAAATTAGGGTTTTTGAGATATTTTGCGGGGGTTATAATTTTTAATCCGACCGTTGGATCGTGGTAATATTTGGATATGTTATACATATATAAGTTGAGTATATGCCCACAAATTTTGAACCGTTAAAAATGAACGTATGATTTATTATGAATTTTACGAGATGACTGGTTCAGAAATTGTTGAATTTTCAGAGTTTATCATTTTGGTGGAAAATTCTAGAATTGGTGGGCCCCACTTGTGGTTGGTGAAGAAATGTGCTGAATTATATTTCAAATGTGGTAGGTGGGAATAGTAGCAGGTAAAGCCATCAGGTTGCAGGTCAAACCTACCAAAATTTTCCTATAAATAGAGGGCTAAGTTAGAATTGAAAATCACACCAGAAACATAAGCTTTCTCTCTTTCTCTCTCTATATTATGAAGCATATTTTGTGAGTTTTTAGATACTTGGTGAGTTGCTATTCATCAGTGTAAGTTTTCTTCAGCATCATATTCGATATCCAGTCAGAAGTACTGCTCTTTTGAGGTAAGGGATTGTAAGGGATATTAAGGGATTTTAAGGGTTGTTATGATTTTCAGTTTCGAAATTTTTCTGATCTTCAAAAATTCTGGAAAAATTTGAAATGATATTTTGATGAGTTTTATTGATTGTGTCCAAAAATGGTGATTTTTGGATGTATAGATTAAGAGTTATGAATTTTACGGGAAAAGACTATTTTAAAAGTAACCGCTTATAATTCCTTGTGGTTAACTCCAAAATTGATGAAATTTTTATTGGGAGTACATGTATATGATAGAAGTATACTCTGTAAATTTCAGAATTTTTAGACAAAAGTACAATTTTTGATAAATGTCTAAATATTCGGCTATTTTGGCCATATGAAAAATAGTAAATGACTTTTAAAAATTCTGAGAAAAATATATGTTCACTATGGGACTATATTATGCTAAATCTCAGAAAAGAAATATTTTTGGAACTGATTTGGTATTTTTCATGAAAATGATCTAGTTATGAGTAAATGAATTAAATATGTTTTGTGAAGAAAAAAAATTGGAAAATAGGATTTTATGGCTTGAGAATCCTATATGAGGTATATGCAGATTTTTGATGAGAGTTTTGGTTATTGATGATGAAATTATAAGAGTTGGCATTTTATGATGATTAAATGCATTAATTAGTAAAGTGTAAACAATTAAAATAAATTGTGTATAAATTTAAGTAATGTTATTCTTTCAATATCATTATACCGAAATATTGGTATGAATTTTATTGTAGAATTTCTATCTTTTGTGTCGGGGTTACTATTCATGAGTTACGAATATTACTCTTGAGATTAAAACTATATGTTGATCATATTATTTTTATCATCATATATAACATTTTTATAACCCTGATATTGAAATTCTCTTTCACTGGAGTGTAAAGATGGGTAGATTATTGGTATGATCATGACTAGGGTTCTCTTTGGCCTGTAGTGCAAAGTTGAATTGTGACTGGTATGATCATGACCATTGAATTTATAATTGAATATCTTAAGCTTAAGTGCAAAGGTGAATTGATCAACATGGTTATAATTATTGTTTATGTAAATTCTGAAATGATTATATATTTCTTTGAGATATGAATATATTTGGCCTGTAGTGCAAATATGAATTGTTGATGAATATCTTTGGCATGTAGTGCAAAGATGGCATGTTGATGAATATCTTTGGCCTGTAGTGCAAAGATGAACTGTTGTTGAATATCTTTGGCCCGTAGTGCAAAGATGGTTTGTTGATGAATATCTTTGGCCCGTAGTGCAAAGATGGATTTGTTAGTATGATTATAAACAGGAACTGTGATTTGGTATAACCATGATCTTTGATGTTTCAGGTAAAGACAGGTGATGAAAGTATTCTTCGTCCTGGGTGCGAAGAAAAATTTATAGTCACAATTATGATTATGAGTTATTCATATGATTGTGGAAAGGAACTGTTGAGTGATGTTACATGGATAAAATATTGTTGGTGGATTTTTAACATGGAGAAGATAATAGACTTTATAGTCTATTTGACTCTTCTAATGGATTGCTCGTTCCGCTGCAACTATGGTTGAAATTTTTAT
The DNA here is from genome assembly GCA_016801055.1 of Panax notoginseng. NCBI lineage: Eukaryota > Viridiplantae > Streptophyta > Magnoliopsida > Apiales > Araliaceae > Panax > Panax notoginseng. Next base: position 213,424,944 of record CM029012.1, read on the forward strand.
CATTTACCATATGTTCTAAATCTCTGATTTATTGTTGATGAAGGCTATTGATAATTGAATTATCTTTAGTCATGATATTCTTTATTGAGCTAGTTGTGCTCACCCTTTTGCTTCACAATTCCTTTCAGGTAATAAGAGTGTAGCTGGGTCGAGCGAGAGTAACAAGGTAATAGAACGGTGGTCATCATTTAGTAGTTATATTTGGTGAAGAAAATAGGGTGAGGCGAACCCAACGTTGGAAGGGTGTTTTGTCACTATCATATAAGATGTCTAATGACATACAACCTCGTGTCATCATAGGACAGGGTTGTGCTCATCCACTTGCTGAGTATATCTATGGGCACTACCTATATAATCTTGGTGTTTGTTTGAAGTATAATTCTCAATTAGAGACAGTGGAGATAATGATAAGTCAAGAGAAGACTCACCATTGGGAAGAATATGATAGTAATCTTCTCGTTTTTCTTTGGGGTCTATTGGGTCAACCAAGGATAATTCTGTGGCCATATGATATCTATCATAACCTAGACGCGTGGCCTCCCATGTACGAAGGTTTCCTTGAGCACTTCCCAAAGATTCTAATTTCTAAAACAGTTTTTGACTATACCTTTATGTAAGGTGTCATTGTGAGGTGATGTCCACGGTTGGAACATGAGTCACACTTGGTATATATTTGTATCCAAACTCACAGCATATGTGTTGTTGTATTTTGCACGACAATTGTTGTAATAAAGTTGTAGTTATTTTCTGTACCATGTATTTGGCGACTCAGAATAGGTTGAATGGAATGGACCTATTTTGGGGTCGTTACACACCTACCCTACCCACCCCACCTTATCCACCCACCCACCCACCTACCCTACCCACCCCACCCTACCCACCCGCCCTATCCACCCCACCCCACCTACCCATCCACTCTACCCACCCCACCCTACCCACCCATCCACACACTTACCCTACCCTATCCACCCCACCCTACCCACCCCATCCCTACCCCACTCCACCCATCCACCCTACCCACTCACTCTACCCACCCACCCTACCCTACCCTATCCACCCACCCACCTTACCCCCTCCCCCACCCCACTCCCACCCAACTCCCTACCCCACCCCCACTAAAAAAAATAATATTATGTGATTATGTAAAAAAATAATATTATGTAAAAAATAATAATATTACCCCACCCCACCCTACCCCACTCCACCCCCTACCTCACCCACCCGACCCACGAAAAAAAATAATATTTTGTTACTGTTTTCACTCCTCTTTACTTATGATAGATTATATAATAAAATTATCTCAAGCACAAATTATAATTAAATACTATTATATTTTAGTTATTTATTTATGATACAATCACAATATAAAAAATATATAATATTATAACAACTAATACAAATAAATATTTACATGAAACATCTTAAAATGGTTAATATGGTTAATATGGTTTTTAACCATAACCATATGGTTCCAACCCACATTATCCATATTAAAAATGGTTAATATGGTTTTAGTTTTTAAATGGTTGGTTAACCATATTTTAAAAACCAAAACCAACCCATAACCATATTTTGCCAGGTCTAGAATCCATGTAGGATAAGAAATTAATAATAAAAATAATTAGATATAAGGTACTATCTCCATCCCATAATAACTGCCGTTTTAAAAGGAAATTTTTTTCTTAATTTATTTGTCGTTTATAACTTTTTAGGAGAATAAATTATTTATTTTCCTATATCACCCCTATCTTCTCTCATTGTCCCAAAATTTTTTTTCTCTTGTATTAATAGTTTTCAACTTTCCATAAAGGGGTAGTGATGAAATTTCACACCAATTTTAATTAATAAATGATAGCACTAAATGACTTTCTTAATCCATGTGCATTAAGCTAAAACGACAGTTATTATGGGATGGAGGGAGTAATTTATAAGGATTAAGTTACACCAAAAATAATTAAAAAAAATTTGAACGCTTTATAATATAGATGTGCAACTAATTAATGTGCTCGTGTAACAATATTTTTTAAATGTAGGACTTCTTGCATAACAAGAGGCCTAATAAGTAATAATAGCAAAATAATTTGAATTTTAGTATTTTAGAATTTTTTTTAATTTGATTTTTTTTAGTATTTTTTTAATTAGTATTTTAGTATTTTTTTTTAATTAGTATTTGATGTAAATATGTTATGTTTTGAATTTTAGTATTTTGATTAAATGATGTAAATATATTTTACAACTTATTTTATTTAATTAGTTGTTTTGATTAGTTAACAAAATAATTTAAATTTTAGTATTTTGATTAAATGACATATTTACATGTGTCATGGGCATCAGCCAATTTTAATCCCGTTTGTCTTCTGTTAACGGTAGGGGCACAGGTGACCCAAAAAGTGTAACGTTAAGGGTACTTTTGAAAAAAATATATACATAAGGTGCTCGGTAGACATTGCGGTAAACGTCAGGGACATTTTTGAACCTTTTTTCTATTATGTATACACTCACCCCCGCCCAGCGCCCTTAGTCCCGAGCCCGACCCCGAGCCCGACCCCGACCCCCCACCATTCCAAAAAAAAATAATATTCAGTGATTATATATACACCTCACCCCCAATCTTGCCCACCCCCAACCCTCCTCTCTCCGAAAAAAATAATAATATTTAGTCTTTGTACTAGTAAGTTTTAAATTGTCAGTAATAATAACAGAAATTACATGATATTATGATTATTTTAGAAAAAGTTAAGGTTAATTTTGTCTAGCAATTTTTAATACCAAATGGTAGGGATTATAAGACTAAAAGATAAATTGCACCCCAAACTTTATATCGATGTTGATATTTGCACCCCAAAGTGAAAAAGATGTCTAAGTACACCCCATACTTTACTTATGCGAAACAGATTGCACACTTTCGTTAATTAGCCGGTCAAAAATGATCGGCTAAGGTATTTAAAAGGGTATTCAAGTCTTTTCCTTATCTTCTCCAATATTGAACCGGAACAAGCTACCAAAACTCTACTACCGCCTCTGCTTTTACCGTCAAACCATTATCTCCAAGCCGATGGAATATTCTTGCCAAAAACCCTTCCAATTTTTGTCACTGTCAAAACATAAAACGTCTGAAGAAGCGGAAGAAGTCTCGATCGAAATAGAGGAAGAAGTCTCGATCGATGAGGAGGAAGAAGATCAGAAACAGGAATCCATGCACCGACGAAGGAGAATCTGAAGCGTCTGAAGAAGAACCTTTAAGCTTTCAAAAATCAGAATCTAAATTTGGTTTGGTTAGATCTGAGGATTTCTTTGAGGAAAGTGAAAGTGGGTTTGGTTGAATTTGATGGTTTTGAGGTGGAATTGAGCTTCTTGAGCTGGGTTTTGATAGTGGGTAAGTTTGAATCTGTGGTGGGTTTGATGAATTTGGTTTTGTTTTTGGGTAATAAAATATTGGTGTGAGCTTGAGAAACTCGGTTTGGTTCTTGGTCGAACTGTCAATGGTGGTTTTGGTTATTAATAGAATTTTATGGTAAAAAATGTGTGCAATATTCGACTCATCTTCACTAGTTTTTAAGTGATAATGAGAAAACATTTTAATCACCATCTCTGTAGCAGTAGTTCTCAATCAACTACCTTAGGATTCAATATTTGTGTTTTCAAGTAGATGTTCTGTAAAACCTTTAGTCTCTATTTTGAAAGTTGGTCAAGAAATAAAATGAAAAGGGCATACAGGACATTGGTTTTCCTTTTCTGGTTTCATTCTCACCATTTCATTAACCAAATAGAGCCTTAGTTTTTCTTACAAGTCATCTATTTTTAGTCTTCTTGATTCCTCACCTTTCTAATCCAGCTTTGAATTTGATCAGGGAAAAAGAAAAATTAAATTATCTTTTCTTTCTTATTTTATCATTTCTTTTTTGTGCCACTTCTTATATATTTAGTTCCCGTGATTGGAAGTTATACTTGTTTACGTTCAACAAGAAGAAATAGTGACACTTCTTTTTGGCAGGGCAAGTTGCATCATGTTGAACAAAGGTAAGCATATTCTAGAAGATGTTTCCACTTTGGATACCATTTTGAAAACCAGCTCTACCGAGGAGTTAAGCCTCTAGTATTATCTAGTCAACTATCCTACTAGTTGTTCCCCAGGACACATGAAAAAAAGCCCATTATTTAGTTCATTTCCTTGCTACCATCATTGTAGTTTACTTGTATAATGGCTTTCTGCCTTTTTCTGTCTGTAATCCTGCACATGGTGTAAGACCCCAACTTTTATAAATAAAAAAGAATTTTCTATAAATATCATTTTTGAATATTATGGAGTTAATTTGATATAATGTTATAGTTGTGGGTAATATTTATAAATTTTGCAAAGTACGCATGTAAGACCCCAACTTATTAATGAATAAAATCAAATTTTCTCTAAATATTATTGTGAATAATAAGGGGGTTAATTTGATATAATACTTTGGTTATGGGTGAAATGTGCAAATTTTGCAAAATAAGCAAGTGGTTATAAAATATTTATTTTTGGTCGGTGAATATTCGGTTGGTCGTGGAATATTCTTGCTGTCGGGGAATATTCGTACGACGACGCAGCCTTGTGTGGGCCCCATAACGGAAAGCGACTGGATGAAGAAAATGACAAGTATAAGTTGTTTATAAATAATGGCGTAGTTGTTATCGTTAACACTGTTTAAATACCGGTGGTTAAAAATACAGTAATAACGCGTGGTTGCATAGTAGCACACGGATTGCACAGTATAGTTGAATTATTGATTCGTACGTAAGAAGGCACTACTCAATAATTGTTACAGTGATTACTGTTCAATATTTTATTTTATTGGTTCAATAATTGCTGCATTGATATTTTATATTATTGTTGTTTCAATAATTGTTGCTGCACAGTATTTTCATTTATCAGATCAATAATTCATATTATTTGAATAATATTATTAGATAACATTATTGGCAATGTCTAGAAAGTTCTGTCTAAGGAGAGGTTTGGTCATCTAATTGCGCGCCAGTAAGGAGAAATCCTTATTGGAAAGCCCCCTCTTTCCTGGGAACGGCCTGGTTGTCATAAATGTGATTCTGTAATATTATTTGTGAATAATTAATTATTGATTCATATGATAAGGAAATATTTATTTTATGTGGATATAAATGAGGGATATATTTTTGTGGTTAAAAATGAAGGAGTTAATGTTGAGGTTTTTATCCATATTTTTGTCGGAATGGAGGTATTAAAAATCAGGGTTTTTGAGATATTTTGCGGGGGTTATAATTTTTAATCCGACCGTTGGATCGTGGTAATTTTTGGATATGTTATACATATATAAGTTGAGTATATGCCCACAAATTTTGAACCGTTAAAAATGAACGTATGATTTATTATGAATTTTACAAGATGACTGGTTCAGAAATTGTTGAATTTTCGGAGTTTATCATTTTGATGGAAAATTCTAGAATTGGTGGGCCCCACTTGTGGTTGGTGAAGAAATGTGCTGAATTATATTTCAAATGTGGTAGGTGGGAATAGTAGCAGGTAAAGCCATCAGGTTGCAGGTCAAACCTACCAAAATTTTCCTATAAATAGAGGGCTAAGTTAGAATTGAAAATCACACCAGAAACAAGTTTTCTCTCTTTCTCTCTCTAGATTATTGAGTGTATTTTGTGAGTATTTAGATACTTTGAGAGTTTCTATTCATCAGAGCAAGTTTCTTTCAGCCTTATACCGGTATTCCGACCAGAAGTACTGATATTTTGAGGTAAGGGATATTATTTTCTTCTTAATGATATTATTTTCTTCAATATCATTATGCTGAAATATTGATATGAGTTTTTATCAAATTTGGAACTTTTTGTGTCGGGGGTTACTATTCACGTATACGGCACTATTCACGTATACGGCACTATTCACGAATACGGCACTATTCACCGAAAAATAAAATTTTTCCTTTTTGTCCAAGATGTCTATTATGGTTACTATCTTTGATTGTATCCATGTTTTGATCTTTATTTTTGAATTCTGCTTCACAATTGATTATTATGAAGTATTATTGATCTTGGATAAACTGTTATACGAATCCCTACTATTTGTCCTTCTGTCTCATTGGATTCGTTCTCTTTAAGATATTTTTCATCATCCTCAGTCCTAAATGATGATATTACTGAATATCTTTGGCCTGTAGTGCAAAGATGTATAATTACTTGATGAATATCTTTGGCCTGTAGTGCAAAGATGAACAGGTGTTGAGATGAACATGACCGACTGATGATACAAATGAATATCTTTGGCCTGTAGTGCAAAGATGAATATTTGGTTAAAGATGATTATTAATTGATGTTACAGGGATAAAATATTGATGATGGACTTTTAAATCTTAGAAGATAGTAGAATTCTTTCTCTACTTGACTCTTCTAATGGTTTGTTGTTTCCGCTGCAGTTGTTGATCTAAAACTTGTTGTCGATTATATTTTATCAGATTTTTCCCTGTTGAAGACTAACGATAATTTGTTGTATATTATCTTAGTCATAATATTCTTTACTGGGCTAGTTGAGCTCACCCTTTTCCTTTTTGTTCCATTTTTCTTCTCAGGAGGTGAGAACATAGCAGGATCTAGTCGGGGTATGGAGTGATGGTTCTAGAAAGATGTATTAGCAGTCCTCACTATTTCTGTAAAATAGTGTTTGAATAATTGTAATGAGGATTTATTTGAGTGTGGATATTGTCTAGAAGACAATATTTGTATTTAAACTCACAGTATGTGTTGTCGTATTTTGCACGACAATTGTATTATTGAAGTTGTAGTTTGCTTTCTGTACCATGTATTTGGCGACTCAGAATGGGTGTTGTATACCTATTCTGGGGGCGTCACAGTTGGTATCAGAGCTTAGGGATATGATCCCTGGCTGAGATGTGAGACAAGAACTAGGAGGGGAGAGACGGGGAATTCCTTCGCTAGTATGACCTGACTAAGTTTATTTGGTGTTTATTTGGTCGGTCAGAGTATAGGGATAATATATGACATGACTATTAACCCTTGTTTTATGGCAGTATTTAAGAATGGCAGCTGAGAACGTTAATAATGGAGTAAATCAGACCGTGGAGACACCTTTGATCACTACCCAGGGGAACGTGCAACAGGAAGGCAATATTCCTCCTGTAAACAACGTTACCGAGCAAACGATGAATGATGGAATGTTTAGGAGCTTTTTGCAGTTCATGCAAAATCAGACGAGGGAGACTCGTGTGCAGAATACGGGTGGAAATGATAACAACGCGCGGTTTGTCACAGCTAAGCAGTTCAAAGAATTGGGACCACCAGAATTTAAGGGAAAGCCGGATCCGATCATGGCGGAAACGTGGGTCAAGCAAATTACCAAGATATTTGATGTCTTGGGATGCACGGAGGAACAGAAGGTTCCATTCGCCACATTTATGTTCCGCGGTGAGGCAGACTACTGGTGGGAGTCTGTGAAGCGTACCCAGCCTGACGCACTCAACATGTCCTGGGAAACATTTCAAAAACTGTTCAATGACAAGTACTTTCCTGAAAGTATTCGTCATATGAAGGAGGTTGAGTTTATTAGACTGGAACAAAACAACATGACGGTGTCCCAGTACGAGGCGAAGTTTGCAGAGTTATCCAGGTTTGCACCTCATTTGGTCGAAAATGAGGAACGAATGACCGGATGTTTCTGAGAGGTTTAAAACCTGAGATTCGTCAATACCTTATCTCTCATAAATTTTCTTTGTATTCAGATGTTGTCAACAGGGCTCAATTATTAGAGAGAGATAATGAGTATGTCAACCGAGGGACCACAACCAGGGTCATACCGGTGACAGCAATCATCAGAGCGATGATAACCAACGAGGAGGGAAAAAATTCGAACAAAGGCGGTAACCACTCTGGTGGTCATCGTGGCCATGATAATAGGAGAGGTGAGTCAAGTGGAAATTTCAGAAAGAGAAGATTCAACAATGACGGGAAGACATCAGCACCAGCACCAGCACCAACAACAAATTTTAGGGGAGGAGAACGACCGCCAGTTAGATGTTACAAATGCGGGAAAGAGGGACATATCAGCCCAAACTGCCCACAACAATCCAAGGTATGTTACAACTGTGGGAAGGAAGGCCACATCGCTCGAGATTGTTCTATAGCGAAACCAAGTTCAGCGGGATGGTGACTCCAAGGGCTGTCCCGGATAAGGCGAAATCAGCGGTTCCTGGAAGAGCGTTTGTCGTAACTGGCCAAAACGCGAGAAACCCGAACGAGGTGATCACGGGTAAGCTAATCTTGAATTCTTGCGAAGTTTATACTTTACTAGATACCGGTTCTACCCATTCTTTTATCTCTCCTGCTTGTGCTCAACGTTTAAACTTGACTCCGGAGAAATTGGACTTTAACTTATCTGTTGAAACTCCGTTGGGTGAAACCTTCGTTACATCTACAGTTTATAAATCTTGCATGATCCAAGTTGGCACTATCACATTACCTGTTGATCTTATCTCTTTAAAGATACTTGCTTTTGATGTGATTTTAGGAATTGATTGGTTAACCACTCATCATGCTAAAATTGATTGTTTTCGTAAGGTTGTTAGTTTTCATATTCCTAACCAACCTGTCATACGAATTCAAACTACTAAACCACTAAAATCAGTCACTGTCATATCAAGCCACAAAGCTATTCGTTTATTGAAAAACGGATGTCAAGCTTTCTTAGCCCATGTTATGGATTTGAACAAAGACAAGTCAGATTTGAATAATATTTCTATTGTTAGAGAATTTTCCGATGTATTTCCTGAAGAACTTCCCGGTCTACCCCCGGAACGAGAAATTGAATTCTTTATTGACCTTGAACCCGGTACAAAGCCCATTTCTAAAACCCCATATCGAATGGCTCCTATTGAACTTCAGGAGTTAAAAGTCCAACTACAGGAGTTGTTGGACATCGGTTTTATTCGTCCTAGTACGTCTCCTTGGGGTGCTCCTGTTTTATTCGTAAAGAAGAAAGACGGGAGTATGCGACTTTGTATTGACTATCGAGAATTGAACCATGTCACCATCAAGAATAGGTATCCGCTACCTCGCATTGATGACCTGTTTGACCAGTTGCAAGGAGCACAATTCTTTTCAAAGATCGATCTTCGTTCTGGATATCATCAGCTGAAGATTAAAACTGAGGATATTCCAAAGACTGCCTTCAGAACTCGGTACGGGCATTATGAATTCTTAGTAATGTCTTTTGGATTGACTAATGCTCCTGCTGCCTTCATGGATATGATGAACCGTGTATTCAAAGAATATTTGGATCAGTTCGTTGTTGTCTTTATTGATGACATCCTCATCTATTCCAAAAGCCGTGAAGATCATGAGCGCCATTTGAAGCTGGTACTGCAAAGGCTTCGTGAAAACAAGCTATATGCCAAACTGAAGAAATGCGAGTTCTGGCTTGAGGAAGTAGCATTCCTTGGGCACGTGGTGTCAAAACATGGAGTATCTGTCGACCCGGCGAAGATTGAAGCCATACAAAGTTGGGAGCAACCGAAGTCGGTAACCGAAGTACGTAGCTTTCTGGGCTTAGCTGGTTATTATCGGAGATTTGTGGAAGGATTTTCTCGAATCGCTACTCCGTTAACTCAGCTGACTCGGAAAGATACAAAATTCGTATGGAGTGAGGAATGCGAGAAGAGTTTCCAAGAACTCAAGAGGAGACTCATTTCGGCACCTGTTTTGACAATACCATCTGGTTCGGATGGATTTGTTATCTACAGCGATGCTTCAGGCAAAGGGTTAGGATGTGTTCTCATGCAACATGGGAAAGTCATAGCCTATGCCTCACGACAACTCAAAGAATATGAGAGGAATTATCCTACTCATGATTTGGAGTTGGCAGCAGTCGTTTTTGCGTTGAAGATCTGGAGACACTACCTGTATGGGGAGAAAGTGGAGATCTATACAGATCATAAAAGCCTCAAATATTTCTTCACCCAAAAGGAACTCAACATGCGGCAACGACGTTGGCTTGAGCTGTTGAAAGATTACGATCATACCATCCAATACCATCCTGGAAAAGCAAACGTAGTAGCTGACGCATTGAGTAGAAGATCATATGCGGGTACGAGTGCAATGTTTTTAACACAAAGGCCCATTTTGTATGACTTGCAAAGGATGGAGATAGAGATGAAGGCTCCAAGTACCCACATGATGATATCAAATATACGAGTAGAACCGACTTTAATCGATAAAGTTAAAGCTGCTCAAGCTACGGATATAGAGCTGATGCGTATGAAGAAGAAAGTGCAAGAAGGTGCTATTCCAGAAGCAAGAATCGATGAAGAAGGAATACTTCGAGTCAACTCCAGACTTTGTGTTCCTAACGATTTTGACTTGAAGCATAGAATAATGATGGAGGCACACAACACACCGTTTGCAATCCATCCTGGGAGTACCAAAATGTATCACGATCTTCGACATACATTTTGGTGGAGCAATATGAAAAGAGAGATCGCGGAGTTTATCTCGAGGTGTTTAACTTGTCAACGTGTAAAGGCGGAGCATCAAGTACCAAAGGGTCCATTGCAACCACTTGAGATCCCGAAATGGAAGTGGGAACACATTACTATGGATTTTGTTACAGGTCTTCCCAAGGTTTCTCAAGGCATAGATGCGATTTGGGTTATTGTTGATAGATTAACCAAGTCCGCTCATTTCTTGCCGATACGTGAGACTTATTCCCTTGAACGTCTTGCTAGTATGTACGTGAACGAGATTGTGAGATTGCATGGCATGCCAGTATCCATAGTTTCGGATCGTGACCCAAGATTCACTTCACGATTTTGGGTTAGCTTGCAGAAAGCTATGGGCACGGATTTACGATTCAGTTCAGCATACCATCCTCAAACGGACGGACAATCAGAGAGGACTATTCAAACTCTTGAAGATCTATTAAGACTTTGTGTCTTAGATCTCAAAGGGAGTTGGGATAAGTACCTACCATTGGTGGAATTCTCCTACAACAACAGTTATCAGGCGAGCATAGGTATGGCTCCATTTGAGGCGTTGTATGGAAGAAAATGTCGTTCTCCAGTATGCTGGGACGAGGTGGGTGAAGCAACATTGTTGGGACCAGAATTGGTACGCATTACTACAGAGAAGATCCAAACGATTCGACAACGTATACAAACGGCACAGGATCGACAAAAGAGTTATGCGGATCTTCATCGGAAGGACGTGGAATTTAATATTGGGGATCATGTATTGTTACGTGTTGCACCATGGAAGGGAGTTACAAGATTTGGGAAGAGAGGAAAGCTCAATCCAAGATTTGTTGGTCCATTTGAGATTCTTGAGCGAATAGGAAATGTGGCATATAGACTCGCATTACCTCCAAGCATGTCTCGTGTTCATAATGTTTTTCACATATCTATGCTTCGTAAATATGTTAAAGACCCGAACCACATTATTGAGTTAGAACCAGACGAGATAGCTGAAGATTTAACGTACGAGGAGGTACCTGTTAAGATCTTGGATAGGAAAGAGCATGTCCTACGCACGAAGGTTATACCACAAGTTAAGGTTTTGTGGAGAAACCATGCTATTGAAGAAATGACCTGGGAGTTGGAATCAGAAATGAAAGCGAGGTATCCTCACCTTTTTGAAACATCAGGTACGTACGTCAATTTCGAGGACGAAATTTCATAAGGAGGGGAGGTTGTAAGACCCCAACTTATTAATGAATAAAATCAAATTTTCTCTAAATATTATTGTGAATAATAAGGGGTTAATTTGATATAATACTTTGGTTATGGGTGAAATGTGCAAATTTTGCAAAATAAGCAAGTGGTTATAAAATATTTATTTTTGGTCGGTGAATATTCGGTTGGTCGTGGAATATTCTTGCTGTCGGGGAATATTCGTACGACGACGCAGCCTTGTGTGGGCCCCATAACGGAAAGCGATTGGATGAAGAAAACGACAAGTATAAGTTGTTTATAAATAACGGCGTAGTTGTTACCGTTAATACTGTTGGAATACCCGGTGGTTAAAATACAGTAATAACGCGGTAGTAGCACACGGATTGCACAATATTGATTATTGATTCTTACGTAAGAAGGCACTACTCAATAATTGTTACAGTAGTTATTGTTCAATATTTTATTTTATTGATTCAATAATTGCTGCGTTGATATTTTATATTATTGTTGTTTCAATAATTGTTGCTGCACAGTATTTTCATTTATCAGATCAATAATTCATATTATTTGAATAATATTATTAGATAACATTATTGGCAATGTCTAGAAAGTTCTGTCTAAGGAGAGGTTTGGTCATCTAATTGCGCGCCAGTAAGGAGAAATCCTTATTGGAAAGCCCCCTCTTTCCTGGGAACGGCCTGGTTGTCATAAATGTGATTCTGTAATATTATTTGTGAATAATTAATTATTGATTCATATGATAAGGAAATATTTATTTTATGTGGATATAAATGAGGGATATATTTTTGTGGTTAAAAATGAAGGAGTTAATGTTGAGGTTTTTATCATATTTTTGTCGGAATGGAGGTATTAAAAATCAGGGTTTTTGAGATATTTTGCGGGGGTTATAATTTTTAATCCGACCGTTGGATCGTGGTAATTTTTGGATATGTTATACATATATAAGTTGAGTATATGTCCACAAATTTTGAACCGTTAAAAATGAACGTATGATTTATTATGAATTTTACAAGATGACTGGTTCAGAAATTGTTGAATTTTCGGAGTTTATCATTTTGATGGAAAATTCTAGAATTGGTGGGCCCCACTTGTGGTTGGTGAAGAAATGTGCTGAATTATATTTCAAATGTGGTGGGTGGGAATAGTAGCAGGTAAAGCCATCAGGTTGCAGGTCAAACCTACCAAAATTTTCCTATAAATAGAGGGCTAAGTTAGAATTGAAAATCACACCAGAAACAAGTTTTCTCTCTTTCTCTCTCTAGATTATTGAGTGTATTTTGTGAGTATTTAGATACTTTGAGAGTTTCTATTCATCAGAGCAAGTTTCTTTCAGCCTTATACCGGTATTCCGACCAGAAGTACTGATATTTTGAGGTAAGGGATATTATTTTCTTCTTAATGATATTATTTTCTTCAATATCATTATGCTGAAATATTGATATGAGTTTTTATCAAATTTGGAACTTTTTGTGTCGGGGGTTACTATTCACGTATACGGCACTATTCACGTATACGGCACTATTCACGAATACGGCACTATTCACCGAAAAATAAAATTTTCCTTTTTGTCCAAGATGTCTATTATGGTTACTATCTTTGATTGTATCCATGTTTTGATCTTTATTTTTGAATTCTGCTTCACAATTGATTATTATGAAGTATTATTGATCTTGGATAAACTGTTATACGAATCCCTACTATTTGTCCTTCTGTCTCATTGGATTCGTTCTCTTTAAGATATTTTTCATCATCCTCAGTCCTAAATGATGATATTACTGAATATCTTTGGCCTGTAGTGCAAAGATGTATAATTACTTGATGAATATCTTTGGCCTGTAGTGCAAAGATGAACAGGTGTTGAGATGAACATGACCGACTGATGATACAAATGAATATCTTTGGCCTGTAGTGCAAAGATGAATATTTGGTTAAAGATGATTATTAATTGATGTTACAGGGATAAAATATTGATGATGGACTTTTAAATCTTAGAAGATAGTAGAATTCTTTCTCTACTTGACTCTTCTAATGGTTTGTTGTTTCCGCTGCAGTTGTTGATCTAAAACTTGTTGTCGATTATATTTTATCAGATTTTTCCCTGTTGAAGACTAACGATAATTTGTTGTATATTATCTTAGTCATAATATTCTTTACTGGGCTAGTTGAGCTCACCCTTTTCCTTTTTGTTCCATTTTTCTTCTCAGGAGGTGAGAACATAGCAGGATCTAGTCGGGGTATGGAGTGATGGTTCTAGAAAGATGTATTAGCAGTCCTCACTATTTCTGTAAAATAGTGTTTGAATAATTGTAATGAGGATTTATTTGAGTGTGGATATTGTCTAGAAGACAATATTTGTATTTAAACTCACAGTATGTGTTGTCGTATTTTGCACGACAATTGTATTATTGAAGTTGTAGTTTGCTTTCTGTACCATGTATTTGGCGACTCAGAATGGGTGTTGTATACCTATTCTGGGGGCGTCACACAGTTGGTATCAAGCTTAGGGATATGATCCTGGCTGAGATGTGAGACAAGAACTAGGAGGGGAGAGACGGGGAATTCTTCGCTAGTATGACCTGACTAAGTTTATTTGGTGTTTATTTGGTCGGTCAGAGTATAGGAATAATATGACATGACTATTAACCTTGTTTTATGGCAGTATTTAAGAATGGCAGCTGAGAACGTTAATAATGGAGTAAATCAGACCGTGGAGACACCTTTGATCACTACCCAGGGGAACGTGCAACAGGAAGGCAATATTCCTCCTGTAAACAACGTTACGAGCAAACGATGAATGATGGAATGTTTAGGAGCTTTTTGCAGTTCATGCAAAATCAGACGAGGGAGACTCGTGTGCAGAATACGGGTGGAATGATAACAACGCGCGGTTTGTCACAGCTAAGCAGTTCAAAGAATTGGGACACCAGAATTTAAGGGAAAGCGGATCCGATCATGGCGGAAACGTGGGTCAAGCAATTTACCAAGATATTGGATGTTTGGGATGACGGAGGAACAGAAGAAGGTTCCATTCGCCACATTTATGTTCCGCGGTGAGGCAGACTACTGGTGGGAGTCTGTGAAGCGTAACCAACTTTGATAAATAACATGTCCTGGGAAACATTTGAAAATGTTAATGATAAGTACTTTTCCTGAAAGTATTGTAATATGAAGGAGGTTGAATTTATTCGTTGGGAACAAAACAGGGAATATTCGTACAACGACACAATCATTGGTGGACCCCACAACGGAATTATTGTCGGATTGAGAAAACGACAAAATATTTTATTAAAAATAACGGCGAAATTTTACCATTGTTACTGTTGAACTACTCGGTAGTAAAAGTACAGTAATACGTGTGGTTGCATAGTAGCACACGGTATTGATTATTAATGCTTATGTGAGAAGTCACTCAGTTTGATTCAATTATTGTCAGTTAATAATATGAATTATTTAGCGATAATGACGTTTTGTTTTATTCGTATTATTAACGTAATAAAACAGAAACATCTTTTTATATAAAACAGAATACTTTATTAAAGTTATTCTATAAATAGAATATATTATATTTTATTTAAAAGATTTTTCTTTAAATATGGACCGTCAGATTAAAGTAATCAATCTGGACCGTTCATGGATTAGTTACTATGCATTCTATTTTTCTATAAATAGCAGCTCATTCCTTCATTATTTCTTACGAATTCACTGAACTCTAGAGAGAGAAACTATAGAGAGAGAGAGAAGAAGAGTATTCTGCTACTTAACTACTTCCTTATTTCAGCTCTTCTTTAAAACGGTAAGGGGTGTTATTCTTTCTTATTCATGAAGAGAACTGTTGTTATTCCATTTCTTATTATTCTGTTGGAATAACCTGTATACGCGGTCTACCCTATACTTGGTGACATTCTTCTATTATTCTGTTGGAACATCCTGTCTGTGTGTTTTACACCGGACCTGGTTCCGTTTTTATTATTATTCTGTTGGAACATCCTGTCTGTGTGTTTTACACCGGACCTGGTTCGTTTTATTATTATTCTGTTGGAACATCCTGTCTGTGTGTTTTACACCGGACCTGGTTCCATTATTTATTATTCTGTCGGAATATCCTGTCTGTGTGTTTTACACCGGACCTGGTTCCATTATTTATTATTCTGTCGGAATATCCTGTCTGTGCGTTTACGCCGGACCTGGTTCCATTATTTATTATTCTGTTGGAATAACCTGTCTGTGCGGTCTATCGCATGCATGGTGATTTCTTTTGTTATTCCATTCTTTATTGTACTCAGTTGGTTAAGTTTTGACTTCTATACTCCATGAAATTTGTGGAATATCCTTGATAATTGCGTTTCATCCAGTATCTTTTCATGAAAATATTCTTCTAAGCATTCTTGAATTTTACTCCACAAAGCAGTATCATGTTGACAATTTGGACGTTGTTAATTCTTGGATAAATTAATTCTTGAACTTGTTTTATTGAATTCTTATATCATTGTCATCATCCTCATGTTTATAAAATGTTGAAAGTCATCTGTGGCCTGTAGTGCATAGATGGACTTGGTATGATTATGACCAGGGATTATTCGGTATAATCATGACCGTAATGTTACAAATGATGTGGTAAAAGTCCTCATTGGCCCGTAGTGCATTGATGGACAGTTGTTGGCATGATCATGACCATTAATGAATACACGAATATCCTTGGCCGTAGTGCAGGGGTGATTCGATGATGTGGATTATTTTATTAAGCTGAGTCTCAGCGATCACAGTGTTGAAAAACTTTTAAATCATAAAAGATAGTAGAGTTTATTTTCTACTTGACTCTTTTAATGGATTGCTTGTTCCGCTGCAGTTAAACTTGATGTCTATTATATTTTATCAGTTTAACATTGTTGAAGGCTAATGATAATTTATTCTGCATTATCTTAGTCATAATATTTCTTACTGGGCTAGTTGAGCTCACCCTTTCTTTCACTGTTCTCTTCAGGAAATGAGAACGTAGCTGGGGCAAGTCGGGGAACGGAGTGATGGTCCGAATGATAGTATTAGTTAGTAGTCCTCACTATTCTATGTAATGGTGTGTTAATAAATGTAATGAGGACTCCTTTTGAGTATGAATACTCTCTAGAAGATAATATTTGTATTCAAACTCACAGTTTATGTTTTGTCGTATTGTACACGACAGTTGTATTAGTAAGTTGTATTTGTATTCTGTACTATGTATCTGACGACCCAAGATGGGTGATGTATACCTAATTTTGGGGGCGTCACAGTTGGTATCAGAGCTTAGGGATATGATCCCTGGCTAAGATGTGAGAATAGAACTAGGAGGGGAGAGACGGGGAATTCCTTCGCTAGTATGACCTACCTAAGTTTATTTGCATGGTATTTAATTGGTCGGTCATAATATAAGGATAATATATGACATATCAATTAACTTTTATTTTGTGGCAGTATCTGAAAATGGCATCTGAGAATGTTGAGAATAGCAATGGAGCACAGACGACTGTTGATTCACCACATATCAATAATCAGGATAATGTGCATCAGGAAGGTGACAATCCTCATGCAAACAACAACACTGACCAAATGATGAATGATGGAATGTTCAGAGGCTTTATGCAATTCATGCAACAACAGGTGAAAGCGGCTCCTGTCCACAACGTAGGTGGAAATACTGGAAACTCTCAGGCGGTCACCGCTAAACAGTTTAAGGAGCTGGGACCACCGGAGTTTAAGGGAGAACCCAAACCACTTGTAGCTGAAACATGGATAAAGCAGATCACCAAGATATTTGATGTCTTGGGTTGCTCCGAGGAGCAAAAGGTTCCCTTTGCCGCCTTTATGTTGCGAGGAGAGGCAGATTACTGGTGGGAATCGATAAAGCGTACTCAACCTGCCGCACTGAAGATGTCTTGGGAGAAGTTCCAAGAGCTGTTTAACGACAAATACTTTCCCGAGAGTATTCGTCACATGAAGGAGGTGGAGTTCATCAAATTGGAGCAGAATAATATGACCGTGTCGCAGTACGAGGCAAAATTTGCGGAGTTATCCCGGTTTGCGTCCCACCTGGTGGATAATGAAGAAAGAATGACGCGGATGTTTTTAAGAGGTTTGAAGCCGGAGATACGTCAACATCTTGTTTCTCATAAACTGTGTTTGTATTCAGATGTTGTAAATAGGGCTCAGTTGGTGGAGCGCGATAACGAGACAACGCAACCAAAAGAGAGCAGCGGCAAAATGATAATACCAGTGAGAGCAGTCATCGAAGCGGTGACAACAAGCGTGGAGGGAATCAACAGGCCAGAAATGGTAACCACTTCGGTGGTAATCAGGGCCAAAACAATAAGAATGGGCATTTCAAGAAGAGGAGATTCAACAATGATGGAAAGACGTCAGCACCAGCACCTGTCGTTAAGGAAGGAGAACGACCACCTATCATATGTTTCAAATGCGGAGGGGAGGGGCACATCAGTCCAAACTGCGCGATGCCGTCCAAAGCATGTTATAATTGTGGAAGAGAAGGTCATTTAGCCGATTTTGTCGTTTACCGAAGACAAATTCAGCTAGGATGGAGGCACCAAAGGCCGTCCCAGAAAAGTCAAAACCGGTTGTGCAAGGGAGAGCGTTTGTTGTGAACTCCCAGAAGCAAGGAACCCGAATGAGGTCATCACGGGTAAGCTTATCATAAACTCTAACGAAGTCTATACTTTATTTGATACCGGTTCTACCCATTCTTTTATTTCTCCTACTTGCGCTCATCGATTAAATTTGATTCCGGAGAAATTAGACTTTGACTTAGCTGTTGAAACTCCATTGGGAGAAACCTTCATTACATCCACGGTTTATAAGTCTTGTTTGGTTCAAGTTGGTACCCACACATTACCTGTCGATCTTATTTCATTAAAAATACTTGCATTTGACGTGATTCTAGGGATTGATTGGTTAACTACTCATCATGCAAAAATTGATTGTTTTCGTAAGGTTGTTAGCTTTCATATTCCTAATCGACCTATTATGCGAATTCAAGCAACCAAACCATTAAAATCAATCGCTGTCATCTCAAGCCATAAAGCTATTCGTTTATTGAAAAACGGATGTCAAGCTTTCTTAGCTCATGTCACAGATCTAAACAAAAATACGTCAGCTTTGAATGATATTTCTGTTGTTAATAAATTTCCTGACGTATTTCCCGAAGAACTTCCTGGCCTACCCCCAGAGCGTGAAATTGAATTTTGTATCGACCTTGAACCCGGTACAAAACCCATTTCCAAAGCCCCATATCGAATGGCTCCTATTGAACTTCAGGAGTTAAAGACCAACTGCAGGAATTGTTAGACATTGGTTTTATTCGTCCTAGTACTTCTCCTTGGGGTGCTCCTGTTCTGTTCGTGAAGAAGAAAGATGGGAGTATGCGACTTTGTATTGATTATCGGGAGTTGAATCATGTCACCATCAAAAATAGGTACCCATTGCCACGTATTGATGACCTGTTTGACCAGTTGCAAGGAGCACAATTCTTTTCAAAGATCGATCTTCGTTCTGGATATCATCAGCTGAAGGTTAGAACTGAGGATATTCCAAAGACGGCTTTCAGAACTCGGTATGGGCATTATGAATTCTTAGTTATGTCTTTTGGATTGACTAATGCTCCTGCTGCCTTCATGGATATGATGAACCGGGTATTCAAGGAATATTTGGATCACTTTGTGGTCGTCTTTATTGATGACATCCTTATTTATTCCAAAAGCCGTGAAGATCATGAGCAACACTTGAGGCTGGTACTCCAAAAGCTTCGTGAATACAAACTTTATGCCAAGTTGAAGAAATGCGAGTTCTGGCTGGAAGAGGTAGCATTCCTTGGGCACGTAGTATCAAGTCGTGGAATATCGGTTGACCCGGCAAAGATTGAAGCTATTCAAAGCTGGGAGCAACCTAAATCAGTGACCGAAGTACGTAGCTTTCTTGGTTTAGCTGGTTATTATCGGAGATTCGTGGAAGGATTTTCTCGAATCGCTACTCCATTAACTCAGCTGACTCGGAAAGATACAAAGTTCGGTTGGAGCGAAGAATGTGAGCAGAGTTTTCAAGAACTCAAGAGGAGACTCATTTCAGCACCTGTTCTAACAATACCATCTGGCTCGGAGGGATTTGTCATCTACAGTGATGCTTCGAGCAAAGGGTTGGGATGCGTTCTCATGCAACATGGAAAAGTCATAGCCTATGCATCAAGACAACTCAAGGAATATGAGAGGAATTATCCTACTCATGATCTAGAGTTGGCAGCTGTTGTCTTTGCACTTAAAATTTGGAGGCATTACTTGTATGGGGAGAAGGTGGAGATCTTTACGGATCATAAAAGCCTCAAATATTTCTTCACTCAAAAGGAACTCAACATGCGACAACGACGTTGGCTTGAACTGTTGAAAGATTATGATCATACCATTCAATACCATCCTGGAAAAGCGAACGTGGTAGCTGACGCATTGAGTAGAAGATCATATGCAAGTACGAGTGCGATATTGTCAACACAAAGGCCCATTTTGTGTGACTTGCAAAGGATGGAGATAGAGTTAAAGACTCCAGGGACCCATGTGATGATGGCGAATATACGAGTAGAACCGACTTTAATCGATAAAGTTAAAGCTGCTCAAGCTACAGACCTGGAGCTGATGCGTATGAGGAAGAAAGTGCAAGAAGGTGCTATGCCGGAAGCAAGAATCGATGAAGAAGGAATACTTCGAGTCAACTCCAGACTTTGTGTTCCTAACAACCCTGATTTAAAGTATGAAATCATGATGGAGGCGCACAACACACCGTTTGCAATCCATCCTGGAAGTACCAAAATGTATCATGATCTTCGTCATACATTTTGGTGGAGCAATATGAAGAGAGAGATAGCGTTGTTTATCTCAAGGTGTCTAACTTGTCAACGAGTCAAAGCGGAGCATCAAGTACCAAAAGGTCCATTGCAACCACTTGAAATTCCAGAATGGAAGTGGGAGCACATTACCATGGATTTCGTTACCGGTCTTCCTAGGGTTTCTCAAGGTATTGATGCGATTTGGGTCATTGTTGATAGATTGACCAAGTCTGCTCATTTCTTACCGATACGAGAAACTTATACACTTGAACGTCTTGCTCGTATGTACATAAACGAGATTGTAAGACTGCATGGTATGCCAGTATCCATAGTTTCTGACCGAGACCCAAGATTCACTTCACGATTTTGGGTTAGTTTACAAAAAGCTATGGGCACGGAGTTACGATTTAGTTCAGCATATCATCCTCAGACGGACGGACAATCAGAGAGGACTATTCAAACTCTTGAAGATCTATTAAGACTCTGTGTCTTTGACTTCAAGGGAAGTTGGGACAAGTTCTTACCATTGGTGGAGTTTTCTACAACAACAGTTATCAAGCAAGTATTGGCATGGCTCCATTCGAAGCATTGTATGGAAGAAAATGTCGTTCTCCAGTATGCTGGGATGAGGTGGGTGAAGCAACGTTGTTGGGACCGGAGTTGGTACGTATGACTACAGAAAAGATTCAAACGATCCGACAACGTATAAAAACCTCACAAGATCGACAAAAGAGTTATGCTGATCTTCATCGAAAGGACGTGGAATTTGATGTAGGAGATCATGTGTTCTTACGTGTTGCTCCATGGAAAGGAGTTACGAGATTTGGAAAGAGAGGAAAGCTCAATCCTCGATTCATCGGTCCATTTTTAATCCTCGATCGAGTAGGAACTGTGGCTTATAGACTCGCTTTACCGCCAAGTATGTCTCGTGTTCATAACGTTTTTCACATATCCATGTTACGCAAATATGTGGAAGACCCGAACCACATTATTGAGTTAGAACCGGACGAAATAGCGGAGGATTTGACGTATGAAGAAGTTCCTGTTCAAATCTTGGATAAGAAGGAACATATTCTACGCTCCAAGGTTATACCTCAAGTCAAAGTTTTGTGGAGAAACCACGATGTTGAGGAAATGACTTGGGAGTTAGAATCTGAAATGAAATCAAGGTATCCTTACCTCTTCGACATACCAGGTACGTACCCTAATTTCGAGGGCGAAATTTCATAAGAAGGGGAGGTTGTAAGACCCCAACTTTTATAAATAAAGATGAATTTTCTATAAATATCATTTTTGAATATTATGGAGTTAATTTGATATAATGTTATAGTTGTGGGTAATATTTATAAATTTTGCAAAGTACGCAAGTTGTTATATAATATTCGATTGGTCGGGGAATATTCGTTTTAACGGGAATATTCGTACAACGACACAATCATTGGTGGACCCCACAACGGAATTATTGTCGGATTGAGAAAACGACAAAAATATTTTATTAAAAATAACGGCGGAAGTTTTACCATTGTTACTGTTGAACTACTCGGTAGTAAAAGTACAGTAATACGTGTGGTTGCATAGTAGCACACGGTATTGATTATTAATGCTTATGTGAGAAGTCACTCAGTTTGATTCAATTATTGTCAGTTAATAATATGAATTATTTAGCGATAATGACGTTTTGTTTTATTCGTATTATTAACGTAATAAAACAGAAACATCTTTTTATATAAAACAGAATACTTTATTAAAGTTATTCTATAAATAGAATATATTATATTTTATTTAAAAGATTTTTCTTTAAATATGGACCGTCAGATTAAAGTAATCAATCTGGACCGTTCATGGATTAGTTACTATGCATTCTATTTTTCTATAAATAGCAGCTCATTCCTTCATTATTTCTTACGAATTCACTGAACTCTAGAGAGAGAAACTATAGAGAGAAACTATGAGAGAGAGAAGAAGAGTATTCTGCTACTTAACTACTTCCTTATTTCAGCTCTTCTTTAAAACGGTAAGGGTGTTATTCTTTCTTATTCATGAAGAGAACTGTTGTTATTCCATTTCTTATTATTCTGTTGGAATAACCTGTATACGCGGTCTACCCTATACTTGGTGACATTCTTCTATTATTCTGTTGGAACATCCTGTCTGTGTGTTTTACACCGGACCTGGTTCCGTTTTTATTATTATTCTGTTGGAACATCCTGTCTGTGTGTTTTACACCGACCTGGTTCCGTTATTATTATTATTCTGTCGGAATATCCTGTCTGTGCGTTTACGCCGGACCTGGTTCCATTATTTATTATTCTGTTGGAATAACCTGTCTGTGCGGTCTATCGCATGCATGGTGATTTCTTTTGTTATTCCATTCTTTATTGTACTCAGTTGGTTAAGTTTTGACTTCTATACTCCATGAAATTTGTGGAATATCCTTGATAATTGCGTTTCATCCAGTATCTTTTCATGAAAATATTCTTCTAAGCATTCTTGAATTTTACTCCACAAAGCAGTATCATGTTGACAATTTGGACGTTGTTAATTCTTGGATAAATTAATTCTTGAACTTGTTTTATTGAATTCTTATATCATTGTCATCATCCTCATGTTTATAAAATATGTGAAAGTCATCTGTGGCTGTAGTGCATAGATGGACTTGGTATGATTATGACCAGGGATTATTCGGTATAATCATGACCGTAATGTTACAAATGATGTGGTAAAAGTCCTCATTGGCCCGTAGTGCATTGATGGACAGTTGTTGGCATGATCATGACCATTAATGAATATACGAATATCCTTGGCCGTAGTGCAGGGGTGATTCGATGATGTGGATTATTTTATTAAGCTGAGTCTCAGCGATCACAGTGTTGGAAAATCTTTTAAATCATAAAAGATAGTAGAGTTTATTTTCTACTTGACTCTTTTAATGGATTGCTTGTTCCGCTGCAGTTAAACTTGATGTCTATTATATTTTATCAGTTTAACATTGTTGAAGGCTAATGATAATTTATTCTGCATTATCTTAGTCATAATATTTCTTACTGGGCTAGTTGAGCTCACCCTTTCTTTCACTGTTCTCTTCAGGAAATGAGAACGTAGGGGCAAGTCGGGGAACGGAGTGATGGTCCGAATGATAGTATTAGTTAGTAGTCCTCACTATTCTATGTAATGGTGTGTTAATAAATGTAATGAGGACTCCTTTTGAGTATGAATACTCTCTAGAAGATAATATTTGTATTCAAACTCACAGTTTATGTTTTGTCGTATTGTACACGACAGTTGTATTAGTAAGTTGTATTTGTATTTTGTACTATGTATCTGACGACCCAAGATGGGTGATGTATACCTAATTTTGGGGGCGTCACAGTTGGTATCATAGCTTAGGGTATGATCCCTGGCTAAAGATGTGAGATTTAGAATAGGAGGGGAGAGACGGGGATTCCTTCGTAAGTCTGACCTACCTAAGTTATTTTCATGGTATTTAATTGGTCGGTTCATATATAAGATAATATATGACATATCAATTAACTTTAAATTTTGTGGCAGTATCTTGAAAATGGCATTGAGGAATGTTTGAGATAGCAATTGGAGCACAGGAGATTATTGATTCACCAATATCAATAATCAGGATAATGTTCATGAAGGTGACATCTCATGCAAACAAAACACTGACCAGATGATGATGTGGAATGTTCAGAGGTTTTATGCAAATTTTTTCAATGCAACAACAGGTGAAAGCGGCTCTGTCCACAACGTAGGTGGAAATAATGGAAACTCTCGGCGGTCACCGCTAAACAGTTTAAGGAGCTGGGACCACGGAGTTTAAGGGAGAACCCAAACCACTTGTAGCTGAAAACATGGATAAAGCAGATCACCAAGATATTTGATGTCTTGGGTTGCTCCGAGGAGCAAAAGGTTCCCTTTGCCGCCATTTTGTTGCGAGGAGAGGCAGATTACTGGTGGGAAATCGATAAAGCGTACTCAACCTGCCGCACTGAAGATGTCTTGGGAGAAGTTCCAAGAGCTGTTTAACGACAAATACTTTCCCGAGAGTATTCGTCACATGAAGGAGGTGGAGTTCATCAAATTGGAGCAGAATAATATGACCGTGTCGCAGTACGAGGCAAAATTTGCGGAGTTATCCCGGTTTGCGTCCCACCTGGTGGATAAATGAAGAAAGAATGACGCGGATGTTTTTAAGAGGTTTGAAGCGGAGAGATACGTCAACATCTTGTTTCTCATAAATTGTGTTTGTATTCAGATGTTGTAAATAGGGCTCAGTTGGTGGAGCGCGATAACGAGACAACGCAACAAAAGAGAGCAGCCGGCAAAATGATAATACTAGTGAAAGCAGTCATCGAAGCGGTGACAACAAGCGTGGAGGGAATCAACAGGCCAGAAATGGTAACCACTTCGGTGGTAATCAGGGCCAAAATAATAAGAATGGCATTTCAAGAAGAGGAGATTCAACAATGATGGAAAGACGTCAGCACCAGCACCTGTCGTTAAGGAAGGAGAACGACCACCTATCATATGTTTCAAATGCGGAGAGGGAGGGGCACATCAGTCCAAACTGCGCGATGCCGTCCAAAGCATGTTATAATTGGAAGAGAAGGTCATTTAGCCCGATTTTGTCGTTTATCGAAGACAAATTCAGCTAGGATGGAGGCACAAAGGCCGTCCCAGAAAGTAAAACCGGTTGTGCAAGGGAGAGCGTTTGTTGTGAACTCCCAGAAAGCAAGGAACCCGAATGAGGTCATCACGGGTAAGCTTATCATAAACTCTAACGAAGTCTATACTTTATTTGATACCGGTTCTACCCATTCTTTTATTTCTCCTACTTGCGTCATCGATTAAATTTGATTCCGGGAGAGAAATTAGACTTTGACTTAGCAGTGAAACTCCATTGGGAGAAACCTTCTTACATCCACGGTTTATAAGTCTTGTTTGGTTTCAAGTTGGTACCCACAACATTACCTGTCGATCTTATTTCATAAAAATACTTCCATTTGACGTGATTCTAGGGATTGATTGGTTAACTACTCATCATGCAAAAATTGATTGTTTTCGTAAGGTTGTTAGCTTTCATATTCCTAATCGACCTATTATGCGAATTCAAGCAACCAAACCATTAAAATCAATCGCTGTTATCTCAAGCCAAAAGCTATTCGTTTAATTGAAAAACGGATGTCAAGCTTTCTTAGCTCATGTCACAGATCTAAACAAAAATACGTCAGCTTTGAATGATATTTCTGTTGTTATAAATTTCCTGACGTATTTTCCGAAGAACTTCCTGGCCTAACCCCAGAGCGTGAAATTGAATTTTGTATCGACCTTGACCCGGTACAAAACCCATTTCCTAAGCCCCATATCGAATGGCTCCTATTGAACTTCAGGAGTTAAAGACCCAACTGCAGGAATTGTTAGACATTGGTTTTATTCGTCCTAGTACTTCTCTTGGGGTGCTCCTGTTCTGTTCGTGAAGAAGAAAGATGGGAGTATGCGACTTTGTATTGATTATCGGGAGTTGAATCATGTCACCATCAAAATAGGTACCCATTGCCACGTATTGATGACCTGTTTGACCAGTTGCAAGGAGCACAATTCTTTTCAAAGATCGATCTTCGTTCTGGATATCATCAGTGAAGGTTAGAAACTGAGGATATTCCAAAGACGCTTTCAGAACTCGGTATGGGCATTATG